>JAYMSL010001539.1:0-16862 GCA_036897195.1 Plantago coronopus
TTTAAATAATATTGAAAACACGAGATAAATAAGGAATACGAATTTCATTAGAATTAGGATTCAACAAAAGACCTAACAACAAAAATAAACTGCGAATTTTATTAGGATTAGGACTCAACAAGAGACCTAACAACAAATGTTTATGAATGGCCGCTTATTATAAAGGATAATCCTTTATATAGAAAAGCACATGATCCTAAAACCTCATTCAAGTATTTGGGCTGCCAGAAGGCCCAAAAGGCCAAAACACTGCAATAGAGATATCCAATAGCTGTGGCATATTGCGGTCCCCTGTTGATCCATGGCCCAAGTCAGCCTCATGACTTCATGAGAGGTGTACCGTTTATGTATTGTTTGTCATGAATAAAAAATGTGTTTTTGACATTTTAAGTAGAAAAAAACTTTTTTTGGTATTTTATATTGCAATATGTTGCACCTCCTCTAGAAAAAAGTACATAACTGCAAAAGAAATGGAGAAGTAACTATTGAGGTGCTTCTAACTGTTTTACGCATGTAGAGAATTTTTTCAATTAAATTAACTACTTGCTATGTTCCCTTCCATGTTTTCAAATTTGTTATTTTGAGTGTCCGTCATGCTTCCAATTTTCAATTTGTACGTACTATTTCTTTTTCTAATGACAACAATGAAATGTATTCGAAAATAACACATACCCTGATCCACTAAAGTTCTATTTCATTCTTCTAAAAAAAACTTAATTGAATTGAATTGAATTTCAACTGAAACAAAGGTGAACTAAACATAGTCTAACTTTCCAGACCCACTAACAATGTAGTGTTCGTCATTATTTTATCTAAGCATTTTTCTGAGAATTTTTTTTAAAGTGTTTGATAATTAACAAACATTTACAACTTATTTCTCATAATCAATTTTTATGACTTAAGCAAATCATGTTAAAATCAATTTTGAAAAATAATGAAAAACACTCACTAATGTAATATACTCTTTCACACCAATTTCCAATATTTTAATTAAAATTAACACATCTCTTATTTGTTGGCTCAAAGGTCAAAGGTCAAAATTGAATTATATCTATATACTATCATAAAAGAAATGAGGGTGAGGGTAGTTAGCGGACCAAATTGGCTTCCACAGTCAACTTGCGATAAGCTGGACAAATTGAACAGGGATTTCCTTTGGTCGTCAGATATTGACGTTAAGAAGCTACATCTAGTCAATTGGGAAGCAGTAATGCAGCCTAAGAAAGCTGGGGGTTTGGGCCTTAGGGAAGCTAGAACAAACAATGAAGCCTTGCTATCCAAACTAGCATGGAAAATACTGAAGCAAGAGAACAGTATATGGTCTACTCTTATACAAGCAAAGTACCTCAAAGGGCAAAAATTAACTATGTGCCAACCTAAACAAGGAGATAGCTACACATGGAAAGCTATTCTCCGGTGCACTAATTTGATCAAACCATTTATATACTGGAAAATCGGAAATGGCAGAGATATATTATTTTGGCATGACAGGTGGTTCGAAGAGGGTTGCCTGAGCGACCAGATGAGATACATACATCCTACTGACCATGATATTACTCTAGCACAAGTCTTACAAAATGATGGCACCTGGGATTTTTCAGTCCTACAAACTACAGTGCCAGCAGAAATTCAAGGAAAGCTAATACAGTCTAACATCCAAAAATCAGATACCTGTGATTTGCTACTATGGGCTAAAACAGCAAATGGAATCTTCACCTGTCAATCGGCGTACAAGGCATTGCAGGAGGAATACAGCACACCTGAGCAGACACAACCACAACTTGGTTGGATTTGGAAGCTGAGACTTAGCAACAAGTTACTGCATTTTGTTTGGCTAGCAGCGCGGAACCGCCTTGCTACTAGGGAGCAGCTTCAGAAAAGGCGAATCACCCCAGACGCACTCTGTGTTTCCTGCAATGGGCAAGTAGAATCAGTCCAACACCTTTTAAGAGATTGTGTAAAGGCACAGGAGATATGGTCGGAAATCGTAGAGCCACATGAATTGAGGAAGATGCTTACCGTACCTTTCGATGTCTGGATAAAAAGCAACCTTCAGAGTACCAAGTCGGTCTCCTGTAATAACACAACAGCAAAATGGGGGCTTATCTTTGCAGCAACTATCTGGGAAATCTGGAAGGCAAGGAACGAAGAGACATTCAGACATAATAGGCCACAAATCGAAGGAATACTATTTCGTATTAGGCAAATGAGCGAGGATCTCACCCGAGTTGCAAAGCACAAAACCAGCCGCAAACCAAGGCAGGGATGGAAAAAACCAAAACCGGGGTGGGTTAAACTAAACATGGATGCGAGCTGCAATCTTACCTCAAGAACTGGCCGTATTGGTGGCCTTTTGCGAAACAGCCAGGGATAATGGATTGGCAGTTTCTCGGATCCGATTGGAGAAACCAGCCCGACGGAGGCGGAGCTTCTCGCCCTCTCCAAAGGCCTCGCCTACGCCTGGGAACAAAGGCATCCGAAGATTGCTGTTGAAACTGATTCACAGCAGCTGGTGAATATGATTGAGGGAACGGAGGAAATCCCTAGCCATTTGGGGAAAGAAATCGAAAATTGCAGGAGAATGCTTCACTTACCGTGGGAATCTCAGCTGCGATGGATAGAGAGGAGCGGGAATGAGGCAACAGACTGGCTGTCTCGAGCTTCGATCAACTCGGCCGACTTAGCGGCAAGCACCATGGAAGAGCTACCTGAAGCTTTTCGGTGGATAGTAGATAGGGAAATGGCTACTGTGTAATTTCCTGTTTTGATTTATTGAAGTCTTTTATTTACCAAAAAAAATTGTCATCAATTTATAAATCAATCATGCTGTTGTGAATCAACGCCCAAAAGCTCGTAATTATAAACACTACAAGATATATATTATAGAAGAATAAGCAAGAAGGAAATGATAGAAGAGAGAGTTTTCTCAGTGTATAAGATGAAGTGGTGTTGATTTCATTCTGAATGATCGGTCCTTTTATAGACGAAGGAATCCGACATGTGAGTTGCAATTTCAACTCTCAGATTTACGATTTTCAAACTTCATACTATGCATGCTACTATGCATGTCACTATGCAATACTATGTATATACTATGCACTATTCATGATAACGACATTTACCAAAACGTTTATTTATTCTTAACACTTTCATTGTTATTTTGTTCACATCTTAGATTCATATGAGTATACAGTTCACTACACCTGTGACTTGTCTGATTTATATCTTACTACTCCAACTCGAAAAAATTAACATAATATTAAGGGAGCAGTTGTAACGACCCGGCCCCTTACGATTCGAGATCTCGATCCACGATTACTTCTGGACTGATTGTCAGGTGATAAAATGGTCTCACAAATCAACATATGTCATAATTCGCACACGTTGTCCTTATGCCGATGCCTGTGGCTGTGAGCACTGAAACTTCCTAGTGGGTCATTCTAAGACTACTCCAAACCAATCATCCTCAAATGTGAATTGCTTGTAAATGAATTCCCGAAAATAAACGTGTACTTTCTTCGTATGAGTAGTATCCACCTTTCGTAGTAGTTGCAGATTCACGATTTCTTTTTTTTTAATATAAAAATGAAAATTGAAACTAACATATTCCAGTCTCTTTGATGACCAAAAACTGATTATTAGACGACGAAGACTCGGGTCATAGCTATCCACTTACATCCAAATGAAAGGAATATTGCACCCAATTGAATACTACGAGAAGAATGTTTTAAACATTATATTATCATAATTAACATGTCATCTTCTAATTCTTTGTAGCTAACAAACAAAATGACCCTTAAAACAAGAGGAATATGTCTAATTACTAATTAGTTGTTAATATTTTTTTTCAAGTAAGTGTATTTAATTAATTTATCGAAATGGGTGAAAGAGAATATTAAGGAATGGGAGTGTCTGGTCCGTACTGGTGAAATCTTTGTCGGGAGGCTTCTTGTCTTTTTCTCGACATATTAGGGCACACTTTTTATTCTCTTATAAACTTATAAAAATAATTCAATTTGATTTTTGTATACTTTTCCAATTTATCTTTTCTTCTTTGTCCTCTTTCACCCATCTCATATTCGCCATACTAGACTATGGTTTTATTCCACATTTTTCTAATATGATATGATATTCCTTTCCCTTTTCATTTGTTTTTCTTTCATTACATATATTCATGCAAGTATGTTGTTTAGAAAGTCTCTATTCACTAATTCACTAATACAGAAGGTTAGGACACATTTCATATGACATACAGTATACTTGTAATCATCTTAATTACGAACACTGTTCATAAGTCATAAAGATTCTAGATATTAACATTTGATTCTGAATCATGTGTGGTTAAAATGGGTCTTGTACATTAGAGTAAGTTGCGATTTTCTATAGTTAAGTCTGTTTAATTTATCTGAAAATCTCTGAACTGAATGGATATAACTGAACTGGACTAAATTTAAGTATGAATTTGTACTACGCACATCTGAACTGAATTGAATGGACCTAAATTGAACCGAACACAGCTGAAATTAAAGTGAACGGAACATTGTCTTAGTCAATGTGTTCTCTGACTAACTCCAGCCAGTCACTAATTTTAAATTTGCTAAATTTGCAATTTAACAGTTTAGAGGGAATGACATGTTACCTATTGCAATAATTTGTATATTACTTGTAGTGAATGACAAATTTGAACTCATCGAAACTAGCAGTATAGCTAGAAAACTATTCATAAGTCGAGCTTTTACACAAGTCAAGCGTTAACAGGAGTTCGACTCGACCCAATGAGGTTCAAGATCGGTTCGCTTGATATGGTAAATGATCGGACTTAGGCGAGTATAACACAAATCACAAAACTTGTCCCGTTTAACAAGACGGTCCACAAGCTACATGGATGCAAATGTAAGATATATTTACTTTTGTCCGTCATATTTTAGCATTACTCCATGTGACTCAAACACATCTTCTTATTTGACCATTTTTTTAGTCAATACATTCAAATTTGAGTTCGAATTAATCGTAGATTGTAGAGTATCACAAATCACTTGTGAGGGGCATAATTGAAACATTTGGATAACCTTATCACTTATCACATTGACAAGGTCTTTTAAGCTGTTATTGACCAACTTCAATTTGGTATAAGAGCCAAGGTTGATGATGGGTGCCCTAACCAATGATAATTTCTACTCGCGCAAAGATAACACTTATAATTTGAGAAAATTTTCGGGGATCTTTTGTGTGCGCATCTAAGCCGCCGTGGATCAGTTTCCGGTTTCCTATTTCTGTTTCTGTTTCTTTATGTTCTCAATAAGCCTGCAAAACTTGTATTCAATTTTCAATGCTGAATACAAAGTTTGTAATGTGTTTTGCCAGAAACCTATAAGCTTTTAGTCTATTTTCAATGTTTCCTGCAAAGTTTTTAGTGTATTTTGCAAACAAATTACAATTATACCCGCTCAAGCTTTTAGTCTATTTTCAATGTTTTCTGGCAAAGTTTTTAGTGTATTTTGCAAACAAATTACAATTATACTCGCTCAAAGATTACAATTATACTCGCTCAATATGGTATCACAAATTTTCGGGTTTTTTTAGATATACTATCACAATTACAATTACTATCGTTCGACAAGTTCTATTCAATAACTAATCAAATACTGTCCAAGAGGAAATAATCATCCATTTCGGAAATATAATCAACAATAGGGGGGATTGAACCCGTAACCTCTTGAATCCGGGATGTCGCAGCTAACCACTCGGATACAAAAGTCAAGTTTTGACGTGGAGAAATTCGATATACCGTAATTATTTACATTTAATATAGGAGAAATTAAGAAATTTGGCCACTTGCAGTCAAATCCTAGCAAGTATGTTGAAAGAAAATCTTGGAGCATGGATTTGCATCTTGGAAGTCTACATCGAGCCTGCCTTGGACGATTGGGCCAAGCTAGAAACCCAAATCTAGTCCCATAGCAGGTCCATTATCTCCCACCTGACCGCACGCGACGCACACCTTTTTTTTTTTTTCGCAAAACCCAGACCCTCTCTCACTATTTTTTTTAAAACTGTACATCGTGACTCGAACTCCCGACTTATTCGTTGAAGTGAAACGTATTACTAATTAAGTTGAGGTTCTTTTATCACCTTCTGTGAAATAGTTATGCAATCAAGCTATAGATGTTCACAAGCTCAATAGGAAGGCTCCATTCAATTCAACTTGTTAGTTGTTCTTAAAGAAGTTGGGTTGGGAACTTGGGATGCCTTTACCGATTATGATATAAATTTAATTACATTATTAAATCGATTCGGTTAGTGATAATGCTAGATTAAACACTACTAATGCCAAATCAAATTTTCACTATATATACTCATCATTAATTCCATAAGTCCACAAATTAATTTACCATTAATAACTTATACTATAACATTATCATTAACCGATTCAGTCAATATTAAGTATTAACTTTATGGTAGTTTCCTCTCATGACTTTATGGCATTATCATTTTTGTTACATCATTGTTACTGCACAGCCAAGAAAGTCACAACATAACTAAGATCATGTTAATACAAGACTCATAAGGTAGTCGTCATCGGTTCGGTAGAGAAATGGGTTGCAAATAGAAGGTTTGAGCTTGAGTCTTTAAAATCCCATGTTTAGATGTATATATTGATATTTATAGCATAGTTTGTAATAGTTTTGTGATTTTAAAAAAAAAATCATGCTAATACCGAAATACTATACTATACTCCTTGACAGTGAATAACGAAACCAAAACTGTGTATTGCCATAAATAGAAACTCTACAAAACTTGTTTTTCTAATTTTACAACAAACTCAGAATCAAGAAGAGCTTCTCACCTGACCTCAGAATTGTCTAACCACATGTAGATCAGCTACCGAACAAATTAGTTCGCATTATAACGAAAAAACATAACCAAATGCTAGAGATCATAGTTTCACCAGATATCAAACCATCCACCAACTCGCGTGATTTTGCATGATCGACTGGATGCGTTACTGATGCGAGTCTACTCCATTGTGTTTTACTCGGATACGGTGGTTTCAGTTGCCAATTCTGCCTCAATGTCTTCACCAAGGGTAAACCGGACAAATCGCCTGACTTTGATGTTCTCCCCGAGTGCAGCAACAGTTTGCTTAACTAAATCCTTCACAAGCAAGCTGTCGTCCTTGATGAAAGGCTGTTCAAGAAGAGCAAGTTCTCCTAGCCTCTTTCCGATTCTTCCTTCCACAATCTTCTCTCTCATGTTTTCAGGCTTGGACTGAAGATCCTCTCTCTGCATCTCCAATTGCTTCTCTTTGCTGATAATGCTTTCAGGGATCTCTTCAATAGATACATACTGTACTTGTGGACAGGCAACGACTTGCATTGCTATATCATCAACCAATTGTTTGAACTTTTCACTTCTGCCAACAAAGTCAGTCTCGCAGTTAACTTCAATAAGGACCCCAATGCGGGAATCATGGATGTAGGAACCTATTCTTCCTTCAGCAGCAAGTCGACTGGATTTTTTGTCCGCGCTTGAAAGGCCTTTCTTTCTAAGGTAATCCTGAGCCTGCTCAAGATCTCCTCCAGTTTCTGCGAGAGCTTTCTTGCAATCCATCATTCCAGCTCCAGTTTCATCTCTTAGCTGTTTTACCAATGCTGCGGAAACTGCAACTGTTGGAGGCCTGCAAAATCGGAGTATGTTTAGTTGATGAGCACAATGCAAGTAGTACATGAAACATAATATGTATGGAACAGAGACAAATAAAGGCATTTTCTAAATTTATCTAGAGCAGGGAAAATAAATCATATTTTGTTGGATCGCTATTGAAATCTCAAAATAATTGTGCACCAGGGAAAGATACATGCAATAAAGCATGTCCAATTGAAGTCAACAGAGCATCATTATATTAAGCACCCCAGGCTAACACAAGTGACCGAGAGCGTGACTAAACATCACAGGTTAATGCAAGTTGATGGCCATAGACCAAATAACAAGAAACTGGAACTTTCAAGCAAATAATACAGCAACATGTTGATACATTACAATGCTGCCTAAGAAGCAAACAATAGGTTTATTTAGGCCGTGGCAAATTCAGTTCTCACCTTTTAGAGTAAATGTACCCACTCAAAAGTCAAACCCACCCAAAGCTGATTTTGTTGCAAAGTTGATTTACAAACATAAAGGCACTCCAAGAAACAATCAAGATAAAACCTCTACGAACTGACCATTATCACAGTTTGCCAGACAATGACAACGATGAGCACAACAAGAAGAACAATGGTGAGGATAATAATAACTAATTTTGGACTGCAAATTAAATACTTACTTCTCGATGGATCCCTCAGTTTCAGCAGCAACAGGTTCCTGTACTACAGTTGTCGCAGTTGGTTTAGCCGCTGTCTGTGCAGCAACCTCTGCAGCAAAATCTTGGCTTCTCCTCTCCAAACCTTCTCCCAAATTGTAACGGATAAACCTCTTGACCTTCATGTTCTCTCCTACAGTTGAAATGGTCTGTTTCACCCAATCCTTCACCACTATCTTATCATCTTTTATAAAAGGCTGCTCCAACAAGGCAAGCTCTTGCAGCCTCTTGCTTATACGTCCATCAACAATCTTCGATCTAAACTGTTCAGGCTTTGATAATAAATCCTCTTTCTGCATCTCAATTTCTCTCTCCTTATCCACAATATCTTTTGGAACGTCATCAGCATTCACATACTGTACTTGAGGGCATGCAGCGACCTGCATGGCCAAGTCATCTACCAATTCTTTGAAAATGTCACCCCGAGCAACAAAATCGGTCTCACAATTTACTTCAAGTAAGACACCAATCCTGCTGTCGTGAATATACGAACCGATTCGTCCTTCTGCTGTGGCCCGGCTGGCTTTCTTATCCGCACTTGCTAAACCTTTCTTTCGGAGGTATTCCTGAGCCTCAACTATATCTCCACTAGTTTCTGCAAGAGCTTTCTTACAATCCATCATTCCTGCTCCTGTTTCGTCACGCAATTGTTTCACAAGAGATGGCGATATAGAAGCTGCAATCAAGCGACAGTAAATGTTACTAAACTAGTGCGGGGAAACAAATATGTAGAAGGAAATGTCCATAGTATACGATATAAACCAGAACCATATAAAATAGATGTATGATTAAAGTAGCATATACATCAGAAGGACCTTTCACAAATCATATGAAATAAAATAAAACAAGCTCTATTATACAGTTTCAGTATTTCACCACTCAATGCTTTTACAGGAAAATCAAGGAAACTTTGAGCAACATAGTAACCTATCAATGTGATTTTGCAATTCAAAATGTGTTTCTCTCATCTAAGGAAAACTAAGACCCTTGGTTGTTTCTTCGGGACTACCTGAAGCTTGTGTTTCAACTTCATTCACAGCTTCAATGGTGCCCACATCCTCACTATCTTCAGAAGGAACCTGACTTTCTGCTTACAGAAGATCATTTCAGCCTTTTGTTGGGAGATAACTTACAAACATTTTAGCATTGGTTATTATGCATGCTTCCTTCAAATGAATACTAGCAATATATTTTTCATTTTCCAAATAGAATACGTAAAATCTACAAGGTAGTTCTATTGCCATCTTGATATAACGCTCTCAATATTCATTACATTCTGTTAACGATTTTTTTCTAGATAGTGAGAATTTAAACAAACCTGTGGACATCGTCTCTGTTACAGGAAGTTCAAGTTGAGCAGTTGTGCTTTCTGTATTGCTATTTCCCTCAAGGGGAGGTGTGGCAACCTCTTCTGCACCTAGGGTCGCAGAAGCATCGGTGTTCTCCAGGATACCTATACTTTCATCTTTTGATATTATATCATCACCTGTCTTCTCAGTCTCCCCTGTAACTTCATCAACTACATCTGATGAAATATCAGCTACTTGACCCGAAATTATGGTCTCCTCTTCCTTTTCTATAGCTTCTGTTGGAGAAGGTTCCTCAATTACCTGTTCTTTAGTAACAGCGCTGGCCTCTACTTCTTTCAAGTTTATAACTTCTTCAGCAAGTTCAAGATCAGTTTTAGTTACTTGGTCTTCTTCCATGTGAAGAAGTTCCGAAATAGTCTTAATTCCACTGATCCCAACCGCTTCTACCTTCGCTTGCGCCTCTGCTTGGATCTTTTCATAAGCGCTATCAGAGATCATTTTGTTTTCATGAAAAGCACGCAGAAAAGGGTTGGTAGCCGCATAGAACACGGCACCCTGGTTAAGCTTAGCATCCATATCACCACTATCTTCTTCGTTTCTCATCGTCAGTGTCACCTTCCCTCTAGCGATCCGTAATACGCGAACCTTAACTTCTTGACCCACTTGCAAGGAAGAACTACCCCTCATAGCAGCAAGCCCCTCATCAGCTTCCTCTGACTGAGGCAAGAAACCTTCTTCTTCTTCAGGTAAAGAAATAAAGGAACCTGATCTCGTAATATTTTTCACAGTCCCCTCGAGCTCTTGACCCCTTGAAAATTTTGATCTAGTCTCCTCTTTATTCTGGTTGGATCTTTGATTTCCCTTACGGGGAGGTCTAGAGTTATCGCCTCGTGGGGGGCTGCTTCTCTGTTGCGGCACCTTGTTCGTGGCTTCCTTTTCACGCATGGTTAGCGATATGCGTCTATTCTCCATGTTCACCTCAACTAGTCTCACTTTCACCTCTTGCCCAACCTTAACTACACTGGCAACATCCTTCACAAAGCCATCACTCAACTGAGAAACATGGACGAGCCCATCTGAAAACGCTCCAAAATCCACAAAAGCACCAAATGGCTGGATAGATCTTACTTTTCCAGTAAAAGTTGCTCCCGGGACAAGTTCTTCATCCTTCACTGGAGGCATCTCACTCTTCCTGGGAGGCCTCGTACGCTTAGCTGTAGCAGAGCCAGCATTTGATATGGCAGATGACTCTCCATTAGTTTCTGCACCGCCTGTCGCAGATGCTGCAGGTTCAGTATCTGCAGACGATATATCTACCTCCCCAATCGCAACATCAGTTCCGGTGGCAGCAGATGTTAACAGAGTTCTTTGCTTGGGTTTTGAAATGCACCCTATTCGGAAATGGGGAAACAATCTAACAGACGTTGAAAAAGGTAATATGTATTTTTGGGACAGTAATGGTTGTTTGTTAAGTTTCTGAGGGAAGTTGCATCTGGATAAATTGCTCTTCTTCGTCACAAAGGCAACTCCTGGGGTAAGTGAAATCATGTTTGTCGAACTTGTTGCCGAAGCCATGTCAAAGTATAAATAACAATCACCAATTACAGCACGTCATTCATCAATTCTGTTATCACCTGAAGTAACATGTAACAAGTTACTCAAACACCAAATGTCATACATGGAAACAACAAACAACTCAAACTAAGCAGAGCTACTATAAAATCCCAAAAGGAACAACACTAATTATGAAATCCGGACAAACCACCCACCACATAATTGCTTATTTTATTTAGATACATGCCAATGTGCCTCTAGTTTTCAAGTTCCATTTGCAAAACTAAAATGAGTTTGTAATAGTTTGCCATTTCAAAAAAAAAAAAAAAAAAAAAAAAAGAGTATTGCAGTGAAGTAAAGCCCAACATATTCAACCCTTGACAGCAGTACATACAGAATTTCACCATCCAATACCTCCAGAGAACAACATGATTACTCGAACATCAAAATTTTCAACACTAATGCCAGTGCAACAAAGACCATCACCGTTTCCATATTTGCGAGTTACTGTAGCTCATTTAGACAATTCATCAAACACTAAACATGCACAAACACCAAACATGCGATAAAAATGCTGAATGCATAAAAACTCAACCAAACAGCAATAATGAAGAGAACCCAGCTTCAGTAACTAGCCACTAATGAAACAGAGCCCATTACACAGGCTTGAGAAGAAACGAAGAATTACACATGGCTGGAAAAGTATATACCTTAACAAATTCCGTAAAGCCAACAGGGTGCAGCTGAAGTGGATATTCTCTGTCACTCTCCCGAATGGGTAACGGAAAAGAGGGAAATGAAAGGTGGGTCTTTGAATCCTTATCTCTTGTTATCATCTTCATCATCTGCTTGTTTTCTGCTTTTATAGTGTCTTCTCCTGAGTTTCACTTCTGTTTTTACAAGAAACAAAATGAATCTTTTTGGGTTTTGGGGAAAACTTTGCAATTTGGGCTGGGCTTTCGTGAGTTCAGTCCAATTCCTTTGCCAGTCCACTTAGGTTCTCCCCATTCCATAGCCCAATAGGATATCTCGGAAAGCCCAAGATAGACAACAACACTAATGTAGTGTCAAATGAGTTCATAAGGTCCGCGTATGTGGTCATACAGAATTGAAACAACCCTCTTGAATTTAATTAGGGCAAATTCCGAAATAGGTGAATTTTTACTCCGAAATAGAAAAGTAGAAGATTTAGATAAATATTAATTATAATATTTGTAAAAAATATTGTAACTATAATTTGTATCTAAAAAAAATCCTCGTAATATTTGAACTTAGTTTATTTAACCATTATCTAATCTAGGACAAGTTTTATGAATATCTTGAATTTATTATTAAAAATATAAAACAAAAGCAAAAACAAGTGCTCATCTAGAATGTGCATGGATAAGTTGGGAATATGGAGGTTCATAAACTAGTAAGAAAACGAGGCTTCAACTATTGGGGAATATATATAATACCATTTAGAGTTCATGGGATTTCATACCTAACTGCATGATTAAGATTTGTGGAGGTCATGTCTTTTTATAATAAATAGTTATTACTAGTCCAGTCTGCGTGGTGTTATACTTTCATGTATCTTTGAGTTAGATGTTGCAGAAAAACAAGTTATGTATTACATTTATAACACTCTTCGGATAAAGATCTAGATGTAAAATGAGCATGTCGTCCTTCCTAATATATATATATATATATATATATATATTGTGAACCTGATTTAATGAGCGTTTGCACATGTAGCTAACCCACTGTGACTATGATAACTTTTCACACATCACATGGTAACTACGCGCATATCTTATGTTCTCAAATCTTAATTATGAAGTGTCCTTTTCTGTATGTGCAATTCATACTGGTTATAGTCCTTCATAGTTCAACAATGTACGCACTTAATTAATATTATGCAGCATGTACAATCTAACAAAATGGAGTGAAAATGAGATAAAATGGTTTATATAGATATAGAAAGAAATCCAAAAAAGAAATGGAAGCATATCCAAGATAGATCTTGAGGAAACCAGGGATGTTGGTTTCCTAACCATTTTTAATCCAACAGGCAGGAGACATGCAGAGAGATCTGCAAATTGGCTCATTATTAAAACAATCTTGTTCAAAACTTATAAGTCCAACTTGGAACCCATAATAAGTGGATTCATTATGGGCTTTGATTTTCAACAAGAATAAGATCCAAATAATTTTATTACTTCCTCCCATATCGCCCAAAACTTCTCGTTTCGTTATTTTTGGTGACCTATTAAAGCTTTTTATTTTCAAATACATATGAACACTTCACTCACATTTATACCAATAAATGTAATAAAAATAACTAATTCACTAACTTTTCAAACTTACTATCAATAATTATATTAAATTACATTATTAATATTTTTTTCTAAATTACTTACTCTCTAATTTATTGATTAAAAAGTTAAATAAAAAGCTTCGAACTAGACGGGAAATACGTATTCATTATTGTAAAACTGCAACAGAATCATGCCACGTGGTACAAGTCCTTCCTGGCTGTTTCCAAGGCTCATTTCCAGTGCTTTGTTGTTATAATATGCTTCTAGTAGCTAGTCTAGTAGCAGTACTGTATAATTATAAAAGACTGGTATTATTATTATTATTACAACTTTTGAAGTTTAAGTAATTAGGGATGAAGGAAGATCTTCTGCATGGATCTTCTTTGGTCTGGCTGGAGTTGATTATTCAATGTCCCATATTCCCATTCTAAATTGTAACCACCTAACTAGATTGTTGTGGATCAAACCCAATCACTCAACTCAATCATGCACATTAAACTATTTCTCTGTACACTACAACTTTTTATTTTCAAACATATATGAGTACATGTCCTGTAAAATCCTTACCACTAAGTATCTGTTTGCTGAACCACCGCACCAAGTGCAAGAAAGACTAGAGAGAGCTTTTGTAACGACCCGGGTCTTTACGTGGCGAGATTTTGATCTTTTGGACTGGTGCGATTACTCCTGAATTGATCTCTAATTCATATAATGGATCCACAAAGCAACGCATGTATCGTAATTTACACACTTTATCATTATTCGTGCGTACATTGTAGTCTTCCTAGCGGATCACTCATCCTAAGATTGTTCCAGTTTAGTACGCCTGACCTTATTTCAGAAAGAGATGCATTGTGTTGGTATATATGTATAGCGTTCTCAACCTATTAAAACTCTTTGAAATTTTGGAACGTTGCATTCGCTCCCTATTAAATTGCGCGACATTCTCATCATGTCTTGTCCTGACCAATCTTCCTGTTAGATATACTAGAAATCTAGTTAGATTAGAATTGTACAGTAGAGATCTAGTTAGATTATGATTTATATTATAGTCTAGTTTGTATATGATTTATATTATAGTCTAATTTATATATGATTTATATTATAGCCTAGTTTGTATATGATCATGACTCTTATATTGTACTCTATATATAGCACTAATGAGAATGAGATTATAACGGAAAACATTATTTCACTTCCACCACTTGCGGATGTTTTGGTTAGTTAGACTATGATACCATTTGTAACAACCCGGACTTTGGACCGACATTGTGACATATGGCATGTACGACACGTGTCGCTGGTATAATATTTTCTACTGTGTCGGACCAGTTACACATGACATGGACCACACGCGTCAATAGTATAATATTGTTCACTTTGAACCTTAATTTGCACGGATATTCTTTTGAAATCACCTAGTAGGCGAGTAGCCCTCATTCCACTGAGAGTAGTTTGTCCATATCGCCTAGAAGGCTCCTTGGGTGATATGTTGCCCACATAAACTAACACGTGTAATTGGTATGATATTATCCGATTTCAACTGGAGCTAGCACCATATGATACTGCAATTGTATTCGTTCGGCCGAACTGTACGTATGACTTTAACCACACGTGTCCTAGCCAGGAGTGTTTCAGCGTACTTGCCCCGCAGTATATCATAGTATTAGCATACCAAGGCAGTCTACACTCTACACTATTGTACTGCTGGAAGGGAATACAATTTGTCTACGGAAGTACAAGCATCTAGAATCTCAGACATCCCACAGGATCACACAGTTAGCTTTCAGCTCACTAGAGAGAATCAAAACTCGTTTTATATATGAGTAAAAAGGAGCATATATTTGAGAATTATATAAAGAGATCTTTGAGTATATGCAACGTTTGTGGACACTGTACGATGTTCGATTAAAGCAACAGCTAATTTCATTCATGTAATAAATTCTTTTATAAATAATACTCCAAATTTTTCAAAGATGTTTGTACCACAAAAATTCATAAACACTCCATTGTAAATATGAATGATTCAATGTGGACCACGCCCATATTTTTGTTTGGGCGGACGACGTGAATAAGTGAATAAATAAAGGGGAAAGATGCCTTCAATTATTTTTACATATCTCTAGGTCTTTGCTTCATTAAAAAATATCACATGATTTATACCTTAAAATTCAATATTTTGTAATATTCTTTTATTGATCTCTACAACAACTACTACTACTAATAGTCTCATCTTTGTGGTATATTAGTATTATATATTGGAGTATTTATGTAGAGAATATATTTGATAGCTATTCTAGAGTGTTTTCAAATATATACATAAGAAGTAGGTATATATTTTTGTGATTTTGAAGTACATTAGTAGCTTTTTCTTAATATGATATTGATTGATGTGTAGAAATTGTTCTTAGGAAAATATGGTATTACCCGCCCGAACAAGGGAAGGACCAGGCTACGAGCTGGCCATTGAAGTCGTTTGGTTCAGCCTAATGAACTAATGAACATGCCTGACCAAGGAAATTTCGGGAAATCCGACCTAGGATCCTTCACCATATATCTCCAGATTTACCTTAGGGAAGACATGACCCAGTTCGAGTTAAATGCTTTTTTATAGAGAAGACATCTGACCAAGGACACTTGAGTTTAACTCAATGAGGAAGACCTTTTGTAATTCTGAACCAAGGAGGCTCCGACTGAGAAAAGGTGCTTGAAGTGCATGTTGCGAGAGAAGACATCTGACCAGGGACGTTTGAGTTTAACTCAGAGACAACAATGAGGAAAGACTTTTATACTTCGGACCCAAGGAGGCTCCGACTTAGGAAAAGTGCTCTGACATACAACCTACTAAGAGGGCTCTGATGACAACGAAGCGCAGCTCAGTTGGTAAGACGCTTCCCCTCCAACCAATAGGTAGGAGGTTCGAGTCACCTTTGCCTCTTCAAAAAAAAAAACTAAAAGGACTCTGATCTATGAGAAGGCCCTGTTAGGTGGCCCCACGCCCTTAGCCACTACACACTGACCAGTCTAATATATGGGCCCTAGCCCACAAGCAAGAGTCAATTTAGAGCGTACGTGTATTATTATCAGGAGGACTTAGTTATGTGAGAAAAACTTGGGAAAGACCACTTATTTGTGGACTTTTCAAAAAGACCACTTACTGGCATCATAATATGCAATGTTATCAATATAATGTCTAATGTTACCAACATGTTATCTTATTTGTGGACTTTTTAAAAATATCACCTAATGGCATCATAATATACAATGTTATCAATACAATGTTCATTGTTACTAATATGTCATATTAGTAATATTAGTAACATTGGACATTATATTGAT
>JAYMSL010001540.1:0-16856 GCA_036897195.1 Plantago coronopus
TTTATTAAATTGCGTAAAAGAAGCAACATGTGCTCTATCAACAAAACCTTAACCACCAAAAGACAAAACCTTAACTCCATAAAACACAAAACCTTACCCACCAGAACATAAAACCTTATCTCACAAAACATAAAACCTTATGTAACAAAATACAAAATTTTAGTCCATAAATAACCATAAAAACATAATTTTATTAAATTGCGTAAAAGAAGCAACATGTTCTCCATCAACAAAACCTTAACCACCAGAAGACAAAACCTTACCCCATAAAACACAAAACCTTAGGGTATACTGAATAAAACCTTAGACCACAATAACTTTAATATAACTGAAACAGAAAACTTAACCAACATATGAACAAAGCATACTAAGCATTCTATCACAAAACCTTATCCCACCAGAACATAAAACCTTATCCCACAAAACACAAAACCTTAGGTAACAAAATACCCATAAAAATATAATTTTATTAACTTGCCTAAAAAAACAAAATGTGATACATCAGCAAAACCTTAACCACCAGAACACAAAACCTTACCCCATACAACACAAAACCTTACCCCCATAAAACACAAAACCTTAGGTTACAAAACACAACCATTAGATAACAAAATACAAAATCTTATCCCATAATTTTCTTAACTAGCGATACAAGCTAAGCAACCTGTGCTCCATCACAAAACCTTAACCACTAGAACATATTATGCCAAAAAAACACAAAACCTAGCAACACCGAACAAAAATATTAACAAAAACGAGTACTAAAACAGAACCTAAATCTATAACATCAACTATGTCAATCACAAAACCTTACCCACACAAACACAAAACCTTAGGTAAAAAAATACAAAACCTTATACCATAATTTTCTTAAATATTATATAAACTAAGCAACATGAGCTCCATTACAAAATTAACCATAGAAACATAAAACCTTATAAAAAAACACAAAAACTTAGCAAAACAAAGTACCAAAACCGAACCTAAATCAATGGAATTAAACAAACCTGAAACAATCGGATCTGAAGGCGGTGAGGAGAGCCGCAGACCGCAGTGATCTCCAGTGGAGACTGGAGGAGATCGCAGCGAATGGCGGTGGAGATCCACTCGGCTACTCTCCGCTCTCGCTATCCTCCTCTAGCTTCTGTTTCAGACTTCTGATGACACCACTGCTGCGCGGTGAGGATGGATCGGAGGAGAGGCGCGGTGAGGAGAGGTAGGCGCGGTGAGGATCGATCGGTGAGGAAGGCACGGTGACGGTGTGGATGGCGCGGTGAGGATGGATCGGTGCTTGGCTGGCTACGCGGTGCTTGGCGGTTAGTACTCTGTGCGGTGCTTGGCGGATCTCAACCCGAGGCGAGGTGGTTTGCGGTCGATCTCAGTGGTGTGGATGATTTAGAGAGAGAGGGAAGATGGAAGAGTGATGAAGAAGAAGAAGAATTTATTAGAGAGAGAGAGAGAGAGAAGAGGGAAGAGAAATGAAGAAATTGGGGAAATCAGATATGAAATGATAATATAACCCGGATCCGATTTGACCCGACCCGGATCCGCGAAAATTCAAATCAAATTAAATGTGGTCTTTTTGGTGGTCTTTCCAATAGGTGGTCTAAACCAAGAAAAAGTCTTCGATTAATTAATGTCTCGAATTCGAGCATTTAGGAAAGCCACCTCTGAAAAAGAAAAGGACTGGCCATCCTCGACTGAATTAGTTACGGACATGAAAAATTAAAATAACGCCAGTCGCTAAACAAACCGAAAGAAGAATTAATCATTTAATGGCAGACACTGAGCTCAACGTCAATGTCATCTCCGAGATAGCAGTAGAAGAACAACCGTTTCCGAACGACACCGTTGAAAACACTGTCAATTTCAATGGCCAGCCAGCGAACCGATTAAAAACCGGTTGCTGGAAATCTGCTTCTTTCATCATAGGTAACACTAATCAATTTCAGTTGATCACAATTCATGATATGGCAGCAACATATATGTAAAGGATAAAAGCAACCTAGCTAACACGTAGAATTGCTGAAGAAATGGAGAATACAAGATTGAATCCACAATCCAAAACTCATAACCAAACTATCAGGGATAAAACCCAAGACATATTGTCTGTTTTCAAATCATCAAAAACTATCTAAAATGCTAAACCTACTGGAATATAAATACTAAACCCTAATGGGCTTACGAATTAACAGACTCAAATATGAAACTCGACCTAATAAAGCCCAAAATTGGCTTCCAAACACTAATATTCTACTTAATAATTGGGCTCTCAACCTCTACTCTATCAACCTCTCCGGCTTCCAAAAAGAGCTCGTCCTCGAGCTCGGTAAAGAAAGAGGAACGACCAATAAAGTAGAACATCTCGTCCTCCGGGATCAAATACGAGTCGTGGGTGCAACAGCGGAGATGTATATATACGAGCTTGGCGTTGGACGAGCAAGGTCAGTATGTGAAACCCAAATGGAAGCAAAATGGAAGGTTAAGTAAAGTGGAGCAACATTGTCCACGAAATAAAGAAAATGAAATGATTCCTCCTTGACCTTGAGTCCTTGACCAATGGATATATTTCACAAAGAGAAAGAGACAAAGAGGTCAATTTCAAATTTGACCAAGACATTATTGTTACTCCAAGATCACTGTCCAATTCATTAGAGCATGCTCATCCATGCTCCAATTTATTGGTTTGGGTTGCAAAATAGTTTGATAAAAAATGAGTTATGGTCACAACCCAAATATACTTATTAATCATGATCCAACACATGTAACAATTTAAAGTAATTTTATTTCAATATATTTCATAGTTATTAATTAAAAGAAAATGACAAATTGAACGTGGACACTTATTATGTTCTCATTGACTAATTAAAGTTGGATGATCCAAATTTTGGATTGACATATTGATCATAAAGTGATCAAAATGCCATGCCAACCCAAATATTGGGTTGTTGTTTTGGCTTGGGTCATGATCCTATTTTAGTCATGGATAATTGATACCCTGGAGTTGGTTTGGGGTCATAACCCAATTTTTTGTCATGGATAGTGATGCTCTTACTATTTTTTCTCCAATTTGCAGAGTTTGCTTCCCCTTCATTTCATGAGACCCCAAAACAAAAATGCAACGAGGAAGATCGAAATCTCCAACGTGGGAGTCGTCATCAATGTCCATGGGGCCTGGTGGTGCTAAATCGGAGGGTGGTGGTGGCAGATCCGGGGTCGGATGTTGGGGATTTGTTGCGGTGACCGGCCGTAGTGGCGGATCGGGGGAAGCCGAAGGGGGTGATGGCTTATTTGGGGTGCTGGGGGGTATTGAGCGGAGGGGGAGGGCTATGGTGATCAACCTCCCACCTTCCCGAAATCATCAACGCCTTCCATCTTGCCATCGTAGACGGGGCTTTCCCCGTTCGACTACCCATGTTTCGCCAATGGAGGAATTTTTAGAAGAGGATCTCCAGGAATATGAGACTTATTCTGCAAATCTGGACCTCAAATGCCCCCACGAATCTCAGCTTGTAGTTTTGAAACTAGCCGAGATTCTTAAACGAATTGAATGCATTGTCCAACCTTGTGCACTGACAAGCCACTGCAAACCTCTGGCCCGCAAGCTCAAGTCTGAGCTTAGTCGGCATGTGCCTGATTCGCCCAGGGCGAAACAGCCGCGTGTGAATTATGCCACACCTCAACTGACTTAGGACTCATTCAGTTCAAGCGCAACCAACATTTTCCCGGAGGCATACGCAGACCAGCAGCCACCAACTCCACCGATCTGTTCACAGATCCAAAAGTCAGTCGAACCAGAGCCGGTCCACCATCCTGCTAATCAAATCAGACCGCCATACCTTAGTTCAACCACCATATGTGAACCGGCCGAGCAAGAATGGCCACTAGCCCACTACCGGTCTCCAAACCACCAGATCTGCCACCGACAACCCCAGCTCCATCATCTCCGACCTCGGATCCGCCACCGCCTCTATTCCAACCATCTACCACCACCACCCGTCGGCTGAACGAACCCGATCATGGTGGAAATTGAATGAGGACGTGAGAAGGTGGGTTGATGGAAAAAGATTGGTGGATATGATGGAGGTTTGAATAAACTGTTGTTCTGCAGTTATTTTGATTTATTTTTTTGTTGTGAGGGCTTTTGAAAATGAAATGCTACTAACGATCTCAGGCAAATCCTGGTCTCTGATTACCAACTGATACGGCAGCATCAGATATGTAAAGTATAAAAGCAACACGTAGAATTGCTGAAGAAATGAAAAACACAGGATTGAATACACAAATCCAAAACTATAACCAAACTATCAGGGATAAAACCCAAAGACATATTGTCTGTTTTCAAATAATAAAAAACTATCTAAAATGCTAAACCTACTGGAATATAAATACTAAGTAGCGTAAACCCTAATGGACTTACGAATTAACAAACTTAAATATAAAATTAGACCTAATAAAGCCCAAAAGTGGATTGCAAACCCTAGGCGTCACCACTACGACAAGCTCTGATAATCCCCAGATCGCAACACGTGTAATCGAGATTTGGAAACAAATATTTTTTACTTAAAAAGACCAACAAATGAGCAACTATCATCTTTCTATCTTTTATGTGGATGTAGCAGTGGTTGTGCCCCTAACATATAATAAACCACTTAATAATTACTTAATAATTGAGCTCTCAACCTCTACTCGATCAATTCCCAAGCTAGTAAGTTACTTTCAGTTACTTAGAAAAGCTCAGCTAGGTTATGAATTTATGGAATCAACACCAATTTAATGCTTGGAGCGGAGCGGCTATGCTTTTGCCTTTGTTCGTTGCTGATTCGTTTTTGGGACGGTATCGGATGATTACTGTTGCTTCAGATCTCTACATTTTGGTTAGACTTTTCGAACTTTCTTAAAAAATGCTTTATGTTTATTCTCAGTGTTTAACAGCATTACGAAATTCTAAATTGTTAACATAAGGCTTGAATCTCTTGTAATTGAATTGGTGAAGTAAATCTGAACCAATGTTATTTATATTGGGGAATTAATATATATGACTAGATTCCACAACTCTCTACAAGTTAGATGAGATGGAATTCTATCATGGTATCAGAGCTTTTGGCTCACGCCCAGATCCTGGGTTCGAATCCCCGCGGAGACCGCCTCCACCCATATTTAATTCCACTTGATTGGCCTCCCCAAATAAGGTTGAAATCGGCCACGAGTGCGAGGGAGTATTGGGAAATTAATATATATGACTAGATTCCACAACTCTCTACAAGTTCGAGCTTTTAGATGAGATGGAATTCTATCAATTTAATCAACTGCATCTCACACTACTAAAAAACATCAAAATAGGTAACAGACAATAGGTGACAGATTCACTATTTGTTACCTTTAAAAAAATTATGTAAGAGAGTTTAAGAATTAGTAAGAGATACCTTTCATGTATTATCAAATGCGGGTTCACCACTACTTTCTAGTAATAACCTAACAATAGGTAACACATAGTTCTTACATATTGTTGAGTGGACCACATGGTATAAATTAGCAAGATTATTCTGTTACGTATTATTTGCATTAAAAAATTGAATATGAAGTATTATATAAATAGGTAACAGAAAACTCTAACATATTTTTATTTTTATTGAAGTAAACATACACAATATGAATCTCTCACCTATTTTTAGAAGTATCTCATTTTCTTCAAAAGGTAAAAAAGAATTCACACTCTAATATATCTATAAAATACGTGAGACAAAAATAATTTTTTAAAATGTAAAAAAATCTGATTTTTAAATATTTTTTAAATATTTTTTTTAGTTTTTTTTTTAAAAAAACAATTAAAAATTTGTCTCACACAGAAAAAAGCAATGAGTGCGACATGTGTCACTTTATTTTAATTTTTTCATTTTTTTTCGAACTCCGGCTGCCACGTCATCACACTCACCTGAGAATTGGCCGGAATACCTATAATGGCTAAGTGGTTGAATTAGAGTATTGAAAATGGATAAGGGCGTTCTAGTGTACCAAAACTGACACTATACCTTTGTATTTTACTAAAAATGAAATTTTCCTACTTGGTACTATGAACTATCAATTTCATGTAAACATAGACGAGATTAATCCATTTGTGAGAATTGGCCGCGTTTTTGTGAAGGCAGCTGTAAACTCACATTTTGCCCCATTGCTCGAAGATCAAAGCCAACCTTTACTAGCACAAAAGGATGCTGAATTCAAGTAAGTCATAAGCTGTTCTTATGTTCTAAACAGCACATTTACGCAGAGTTACGTTTCTTCTACATCTTAGTACATGGAAGGCTTGTGGGAGCACTGTCGTTTTTGTTGCGTCATCTTAGTACATGGAAGAACGGTTGTTTTTGTTGCGTACAGAGAAGGGTTTAGCAAAACGATTACCGTAGTAGTTTTTTTCTACCGGTTAGATTACGTTTAATTCATATGAGAGTTTCTAAACTGATTTGACATGAATTGAATTTTAAGTATAAAATTTAAATTACGTAAACTTAAACTGAATTGAATGAATATGTACTGTGTTTCATTTTTAACTTTCTTAAAGTGATATTGAGTATTACGCACGTCCTTTCCTGGAGACAAGCTGAGACTTTGAAAAGGACATTTGGGCTCCTTTCAGTGAAAAGAAACCTATGTTCTTTCTTTAAAGGACAGATTACCCCATCGAAATGTATGGTGGTGATCAAAAGTCTATTTCTTCGTATGAGAAGATGGTTTGAATTTTAAAAAATAAATTACGACAGAGCATTTCTTATATAATATCATTCACATCAATTCACTTAAAATGGAGTTTGTATTTAAATATTGGCAAAAATCGTGAAAAAATGAAATAATGCAATATAGCAGATTCCCTAAATTTGATGGGCTCGCAGGAAAAATTTAGGGGATTCTTTTCACATGTCAATATTTAAGAATCCCCTAAAACATTTCCAGTGTACTTTTTCTAAACCGATTTATTATTTTTGAATTTTTTATATAAAATAGAGAATCTGATTTTATTTCATTACTGAATATATATGTGCAAAAAATTTTGTGCCGAAAATTTTATAATGAAATAGTTAGAAAATGTTTTAGGTAATATTTTATAAAGAAACTGATGTCTAATTTGAATGCTCTAAATGTCAAACTAATAGTGGACAGTTAAAGAAAATTACTTAAAAAAGTTATATTAAAATAATATTGTAACAATACTATTTAATAAATATAATTTATATAAAAGAAAATAGGAAACTATTATTAATTATCGTTTTTGCCATTTAAAAAAAGAAAAAGAAATTTTGTACATATCATATTGTACAAACAAGCAAATGTAGTAACGTAATACGTCTCCAACACTTGGTGTTCCTTTTATTGCATAAACAAAATTTAGCTTTGTGCAACAGAATCTTAAAGATCACCTTATCTCAAGCTACTCCCCATACTATATATGTCACAATCATAGACATAAATTTAACTCCGCAACTAGTGTAGTAGCTATTACACCGCTTTCCCATTAAATGCTATTACAAAATACTCTATAAGGTGGCTCCGGATTTACTACTTATAAGGCTACTTATTTCCCTGCTTAAACAAATAAATTAATGCCACCTGTCCGTCACATTAAAATAGTTGATGATTAATTTGTTTCTTGTACATATTACATTCTGATCATTTACTTTCTTCTTAAATTATTTATACTCACATCACAAGTACCGCTGTGCCTAATAAAGTTTCTTGTTTAATCTATTTGTCTAATCTATTTGTTTAAGCAGCATCATAACTTCATATATAAGCGGGCATTTTAAAAGTTGTAATTATTCTATTTTCTATATTTTATAAAGTTAAAAAAGTTATTCATGACAAATTAAAATCCTATTATAAATGAGGGTAAGTCTTGTGAACGGAGAAATATTACAGACATAATTAAAAATCTAATCAATTTAATTAAAAACATGTCTTCCTTATAGTTATAGACAAAATTATACATTTAGTTAAAAACATGAGTATATTAACCCGTCTATTTTTTAGGTTTATAAAAAATGGCCCACAAGTATTTGTGTTAACAGTATACATGTAACAAAAAATGTTGTATTATAAACACTTCTAATTTATTATAATACACATTTTTGCCGTCTTAAAAAAAAGCTACTAGGAAGCAATAGTTTTATTTCATTAATCTCCATAAACTAATATAATTAGTAATTCCAATTAGAGCAAGACATGTTAGAAACGATCTATTATCAAGTCAAACAAAGATGGCGTATTTTTTTTTTAAGTAAATCATAATGCTTTTAGTAAAACGTAAATATTCTTAACTAAATGTGCTTTTAAATTAAGCACATTGATAGTTAGTTATATTGTCGATACTCTTAGTTATTAGCCGCCCTTTATAACATTTTTCCATCCCTGCAAAACAACCGTCTCTAAAGACTTATTTTTTCAATTAGTGCACTATAAATTCAAGTAAAAAAAGTTATTGCATAATTTGTCATTAGATTGTCGGGGGTGATTTATGTACTTACCCATATATAAATATAAACAAAATGTCATGCAATATCTCACTTTTAATTTATTTTGTATCATATTTTTTTTTTTTAAAAAAAAACTTCTATATGACTCTCATGTGTGAAGTTGAAACTTATTAAGTGAAATTAATGATTATGGGTGTTAATATTTATCACAATTGAAACTTACATTTGAAAATAGTAGATAAAAATGTTAGTGTTAAATTTGTTGGACACATAGGGAGTATAAATAATAGAGGAAGAAAATAGATGATAAAAATGTAATATGCACAGGAAACAAATTCAAGCAGCAACTCAATTTTAATGTGATGGACATGTGGCGTTAGCTTATTTGTTTAAGTAGGGAAATAAGTAGGCTTATAAGTAGTAAATCCGGACCTATAAGGTAACAGAAATACAGAATACCTTGATGTTTCAGTGAAGTCTCTGGGGTGGATTTAGTAATTTCATTTCTTTTCGTCACTAATTTGATTCATTAATACAGTTTAGCATAGTCGGGTTTATTTGAAGGATCAGATCTTCTAGCCATATCTTGACTTAGCCTATATAACGGGTGGTAGATTTAGTAATTTCAGTCTTAACGATAAGACAAGCGAGACTGGTACATAAACCAGCATCAGAGAGCCAACTATAAAATCTAAGAGAGAAAGTTTAAACAAGCAACTGAGATAGTGAGTGAGATGAGATGACTATGGCTTTCACTGATTCTGAAACGCCCCTGCTAAACGGGGTCGTAACAGGCTCCGTAGACTTCAAGTCCCGTCCTGCCATCAGATCGAAATCCGGTTGCTGGAAATCCGCCGTTTACATCATAGGTACTACTGTACTGTACGAGGATAAAAGAGCTCCAAATGTAAATGAAATTCCATGTTTATACTTTCTGTTGAGTTTGAGTACAAGGTATATGCATCTCAATTTTGGTGGTTGTATGAAAACTGTCAGGTGTAGAAATGGCGGAAAGATTTGCTTATTACGGGATAAGTTCCAACTTGGTGAGCTATTTGACCGGTCCGATGGGCCAATCCACCGCCACAGCCGTGGTGAACGTTAACATCTGGTCTGGAACGACTGCACTTACTCCATTTCTTGGTGCTTTTGTTGCTGATGCATTTCTGGGCCGCTACAGGACGATTCTGATTGCCTCGGTTCTCTACGCCTTGGTTAGTTGTTTTTGCCTAACTTAGCTTATTAATCTGTCAAATTCAACTTGATCTGGTGAAATAGTATGCCATTATAGTGGTGGTTCTGCTTCCTAGCTAGGTGCATTTAACTAAAATTTAGTTGTAATTGCTTCGTATTGGCGACCTAGGTGCAATACTGCTATGGCCTATGCAGGGGTGTAAACTGGGACTCTGTTTTTGAAAGATTTTAGGTGCAATGGGGACTAAATTACACATCAAGCCCGAGGCGGGGAGGTCAATTTTTCAATGTTTTTATTTGGCAGATTTTCAGTTAGTCTGGGGCTCCGGGGTGATTTTTCTCAGCCACACCCAGTACCAACCATATTTCTTGAAGCATTAGTTCATCAGGCAAAAGCTGGTTCTATTGGCTCCCTTAAGTTATGGAAAACAAATTATTTTAAATTGGATATTTTCTGTGAAAAGATCTTGTTGCTGTCTTGCTGAGAACCAGAGGACATAACTTAAATACTATTAGTCCCTTTGAAGGTTAAATTTTCAACTTGCTATATTGTATTTTGAATTAAGAAAGCAGCTAGTTGCTACTAAGGAAATCCAAATTGTCAATTCTTTAAGTCAAATTTGTCCTCTCTTCAATTGATTTCTGAATTATGCTGGATTGATTACAGGCACTTGGTTTCTTGTCTCTATCAGCTGCACTTCATTCTTCCGACTGTAAGAACACTGAAGGAGCATGCCTTCCGTCGACTTTCCATTCTGTCATTTTCTTCTCGTCCTTGTATTTAATCGCATTGGTGCAAGGAGGACATAGGCCTTGCTTACAAGCTTTTGGAGCTGACCAGTTTGACGATGATGATCCCAGAGAGTGCAAAGCAAAAGCCTCATTCTTCAACTGGTGGAACTTCTCCCTGTCTGCAAGTGTTTTGGCCACTCAATCTGTCATCAGTTACATTCAAGAAAACTTGAGTTGGGAGCTTGGATATGGGATACCCTCCATTCTCATGTTATTTGCGGGTTTGGTTTTTGCACTCGGCACATGTACTTACCGGTTTCGTGTAAGTACTAATGAAAGGAATCCATTCGTGAGAATTGGTTCCGGTTTTACAAAGGTTTTTAGTGATTGGAAAGGTGCTCCTAGTGCCACACTAGCTGAAGAGGCATGCCCAGAAGCTCTAAGTGATGAAATAACTCAGTTTGAGTAAGTACCGCGAGATTAAGAAATCCATCGATCACAACTACAATCTCAAAACTATTATGCGGGGAAGCATTCCTAACATTTTTTCACTTTGTTTATACCGTATATTTTTTTGACAGGTCTCATGATAAGTCAATACATTCATCTACTTCTTCAAAAAACTACGAGGACACTTGTGGCACAAACGATGTTGAAGATGCAAAGGCTATTCTCAGGCTTGTGCCATTATGGTGTACATGTTTGGCATTTGCAGTTGTCTCCACTCAAGCTCAAACTTTATTCACCAAACAAGGAGCTACGATGGAGCGTCACATTACTTCTAATTTCGAGATACCATCAGCTTCACTTCAAACTTTCATCACCATTGCCTTTATGTCACTTATTCCAATTTACGACCTCATCTTCGTTCCCCTCGCCAGAACCATTACCAAGATCTCATCAGGCATAACAATGCTTCAAAGAATTGGTACTGGATTATTTTTCTCAACAACTGCCATGATGATTGCCAGCTTTGTTGAGCGAAAGCGTCTTGCAGTAGCTGCTGAATATGGATTGTTAGACCTGCCAAAAGCAACTGTTCCGATGAGTATATGGTGGTTGGTTCCCCAATATGTTGTTTTCGGAATAGCTGACTGCTTTTCCATCGTTGGCCTTCAAGAGATTTTCTACACTGAGGTTCCACGTGAAGTGAAAAGTGCAGGTCTTGCTATGTTTATTAGCATATTTGGGATAGGAAATTTCGTGAACAGTTTTCTCGTATCTGTTATTGAGAAGGCCACGGGTGGAGATGGTAAGGAGAGTTGGTTTTCAGACAACTTGAATCGAGCTCATATTGATTACTTCTACTGGGTGTTAACTGCGCTGAGTACAATATCATTTGTTGCGTTTGTATATTTCGCCAGATCTTATGGTTATAATAATATAACCAGTCACTAGCACTATTACTACTGTATGCAGTTTGATGTATATTTGTTACAAAACATTTGGTGTAAAAAGTCTTCATAAACTGTTTTCGATTCGATGTTCACTGGCTATCTGCAGATTTGCAGAAGATTCTTCAAAAGTTCAATCGCTAGCTAGGAAAAATTATCCGAAAACTTAATTTCAATATCAATCTGGGGCACTCTTTTATTACATAACAGCAGAAAGAGACATAAGTTTGGTACTGAATGGACCGTGTACAAGGTATCGTATCACCATCCTATGTGGACCAAATTGAGATGGTCAATTAACGAAAGTGATATATGCCAATACTACAATCAATAGGATGCCTCAGCTCTTAACAGTATACTGGGAATAACACAAGAGACATCTGACATAGTTGATAGTCCAAATGTTAGGCCTTACACCACTAGTGGAACTGGAATATTTTTGTCCATACATTTTATGATAATTTCTGGTTTTATTGAGAGAAAGTGCATTGCAACTGTAGTTGAATATGGTTTAATTTGTTGGACATGCCAAATGCAACTGTACTAGTATCAATATATGGTGGTTGATTCCATAATACGAGGGTATTGGAACTTTGTATGTTTTTGCAGGCTTCTTTCAGGAGATTTCCTACAACCTCCTTCTGAACCGAAAAGTTTGGGCCTAGCTCTGTAGTCTTAACCTTAGCCCATTTTGCAACGGAAACTTTTTTAGCAGTTATGATTCTGGTATATGTAATTTAGTAGGAGAAGGTTACAAGCAGAGATGGTACCGTGGGTTGGTTGAGGGATGACTTGGATCGAGTTCATCTTGATTACTGTAACTGGTTGTTTGGAGGGCTTAGTTCAGCAGGACCTGTTGCTTTAATTAATGTAGTTTGTAGAGTCTTGTGTTTATGCTGGAAAAGCTCATGACTGATGTTACTACTGTACGTAAATGAATGGCGATTTACATTTCGACCTCCAAGTGGATGTGCTTGAGAGTTCAGACAGTTGAGTTCTTTCAGGAGTATAGAACAACACATTTAGACCTGGCAATGGCTGGTGATAAACCACAACCATAAACATTCTGTAGTTTTTGGTTTGATCAATGATCATAAACTATATGACCATAAAATTAATAATTATCATAACCAATAAAGACTAATTGCTCTTTTCCAGTTTTGGCATAATTTTAGTTTAGCGGCCTAGTGTGAGTTATTCTTCCCGGTCGTCTCTGGTGTCAACCATATTCCATTAAGAATTAGTTCGTAATCGTCAGGCAATAGCTGGCTTCACATTGGCTCCCTTTAAGTTGATAATAAGCAAACTATTCTGAGTGAATAGTGTATTTTAAGTTAAGCAGTGTCTAGTTGCAGAAGTATATATTGGAGTAACATTAGAGACCTTTGATATAGTCCAGAACGCTACATTCATAGGAAGCAAGCTAAAATGGCAGTCAATGTAGCAACTGGGAACCAAGTGTCCACGGATGCTGAGTCTCCGTTACTTGACAGCGGAGTCGTAGCAGGATCTGTTGATTTCAAAGGTCGTCCTGCCGTCAGGTCGAAATTTGGTTGCTGGAAGTCTGCATTTCACATCTTAGGTAGTAATTCATGTTTTTTAGTAATGACATCAATCGCCAATTTTCTCTAATAATCTCTGGATATTATTTAGGTGTTGAAATGGCAGAGACAGCTGCCTATTATGGTGTACTTTCCAACTTGGTGAGCTATTTGTCCGGGCCGATGGGCCAATCCACTGCCACTGCGGTGGTTAATGTTAACATATTGATTGGAGTATCAAACCTTTCGCCGCTTGTAGGTGCTTTCGTGGCTGACGCATATTTAGGCCGGTACAAGGCAATTGTTATTGCATCTATGTTCTATGTTCTGGTAAGTTCCTGTTTGTGAATCTTTATTCAGATATGATTATAATTTTCTTAATCTGAATACATAGTTGAAGACTAATGTTACTAAACCTGATTATAACTTCTAAGAACTTGATGTAATCTGATAGAATCAGATTCAAAAATCAACTAGACTGTAGTTATTGGAACTGTACACTTTTATAGTGCCAATTGCAAACACCCCTCAGATTCATTAAAAATCTGTGTTAACCTGAAATGCAGGCACTTGGTTGCTTGACCCTATCATCTGTGATTCATTCTTCCAACTATGCTCACTGCATGAATGGCTCGAATAGCAGGACGTGCTATCCATCCTTACTTGATAATATCCTTTTCTACTCGGCTGCATATTTAATAGCACTAATGCAAGGAGCAAATAGGCCTTGCTTACAAGCTTTTGGTGCTGACCAATTTGATGACAATGATCAAAAGGAGCGAAAAGCAAAAGCCTCGTTCTTCAATTGGTGGAATTTCTCCTTGTCTGCTGGTACTCTGACTGCTTACTCGGTTCTAAACTACATTGACGAAAACCTGAGCTGGCAACTTGGCTATGGGATCAAGACGAATATCATGTTAATTGGACTTCTAGTTTTCTTGCTGGGAACTGGAAGCTATAGAATTCATGTCAACAGCAGCGAAAAGAACCCATTTGTGAGAATCGGTTTGGTTTTTGTAAAAGCTATAAGGAACCGGTGGGGTAATACCACAGAGGAAGCAAGTACTGATCAAATCAAGTAAGCTTACTTTTTAAATATATGCCTGCTTTTATATATATGTTTGGAAGAACTTATGCATGTTTTACCCATTTATTCATCAAAAGTTCTAACCAAATCAGTGTTAATTTAATTTCTGAGATTCGAACCTTGATCCTAGCATTGTGATAAGCATAAATACAATGTATTTCGGATGATGATGTTTAGAGATTAACTCCAATGAGAAGCAGTTTGATTTCGTAATTCAAGAACAGTAAGTTGATCATAAAAATATGTAAAAACTTGCAGCACCAAGGACATTGAAGATGCAAAGTCCATTCTCAATCTCATCCCAATATGGATCACATGTTTGGGATTTGCAATCGTGACTGCACAACCTGCAACCTTGTTCACTAAGCAAGGATCGACAATGGAGCGTTCTATCACATCTACTCTTCAGATACCGGCAGCTTCTCTCCAATCTGTTCTCACTGTTTCCATGCTCATACTTCTTCCAATATACGACCTCATTTTCGTTCCTATAGCTAGATCCATAAGCAAGAACCCATTAGGCCTTACAACACTACAACGTAGTGGAACTGGACTATTCATGTCCATAATCTCTATGATTATTGCTGGACTTGTTGAGGGAAAGCGTCTTGCAACTGTTGTTGAATATGGTTTGCTGGATATGCCGAATGCAACAGTTCCAATGAGTATATGGTGGTTGATTCCACAATACATGGTTCTTGGAACTTCGTATGTCTTTGCCTTAGTCGGGCTTCAGGAGTTTTTCTACAACTAGGTTACTTCAGAACTGAAAAGTTTAGGCTTAGCTCTATACCTTAGCACATTTGGTATCGGAAACTTCTTGAGCAGTTTTCTGGTATATGTGATTCAGAAGGCTACAAGCAGAGATGGTCAGGAGGGTTGGTTTTCGGATAACTTGAATCGAGCTCATCTTGATCACTTTTACTGGTTGCTGGCAGGGCTTAGCACAATAGCACTTGTTGCTTTTGTGTATTTTGCAAAATCTTATGTATATGCTGGAAAAACTTATGCTTGAATCTTGATGCAGCTGTTCTCAAAAAATAAATAAATAAATAAAATCTTGATGCTGCTATATATGAATGGCAATGTACATTTCAGCCTCCAAGGAGATGTGCTTGAGTTCAAGTAATAAAATCATCTCTATGTCCTGACATTTAAAATCTTTTCCAGCAATTTTAGGACAAGCGGGTTGTTTAGTTTTGTGTTTGTCATACCTGCTCATGTCAAATCAAAACTTTTACGTCGAGGTCATCCAAAAGGCAGCATACCATTTGGAATGGGAGTTTCTACTTATGGTCCTATACACCTTTTTTCCCACATCGAATTTCTAATAGATCAAGACTTGATCCTTTTATCCAAAATTGAATGTCTAAAGAGCAAGACCTGATGTTTTGAATGACACGTATGGGTCGTTGTTATGGTATTGCCCGTTTTCAGCCGGCTCGAACATGTTTTGAAATCACTAAATAACCTAATATTATTAAAAGTGTAAGTTTATATTTATTTACCATTTATTCTAACGGATCTTAAAATCAATGTGAAATGCGGTTTTATAAAAGTTAAATGAATCAATCTGACCGATGTACAAGACAATGAAGTGTAATTTAGTTGATAATAATCTTAAGCTCCGACCAATAGGTTGGGCATTCGCTCACTCCTTCGCCGTTTTTAAAAAAAAATCTGACGGAACTACAAGACGATTGATGACTTGATGTGTATGTGACAATTGAAATCATCAACTGCAAAAGCCAGAAACGTGAGTAGTGGTGGTCCAAAACTAAAAATACTGCAAAACGTGGATCTCATGGGGACACAAATGTAATAAACAGATCTTGAAACAATAATAATCAGAAAAAAGCAACAAAGAGAGCGCCAAAATACAATTACTGACATGTCAATCTCCATCACCACTGAAAATACTGAATTATCCTCTTCCGAGGCTGAGACGCCCCTACTGAACGACGTCGTACATGGCTCCGTCGAAATCTCCGGACGGCCGGCCATCAGATCCAAATCCGGTTACTGGAAGTCCGCTTCCTTTATCATAGGTATCAAATATCAATCAAGTGTTCACTTTCCAGATTTTTTGAAGAGAAGCAGTATGGCTTATTGCGATTCACATTTGGTAGCTGAGTTCTGTTTTGCTTGCTTTGGTGATTTTTGAGCTGTTGAAGTAGATGGAAAATCATCAATTATTTAATCGGTCACTTTGTTATTATGATTCACATTTGAGTAGTTGAGTTGTGTTTTTCTTGCTTTGGTAATTTTTGAGCTATTGAAGTAGATGATATAATGATCAGTCAATTAATTGATCACTTTATTATTCAGATTGACAGGATCAGATTTGGTAATGAATTTTGTTTTGGTAATTTTCAGCTATTGAAGTAGCTGAGAGATTTACTTACTATGGTATAAGTTCGAATTTGATAACCTATCTCAC
>JAYMSL010001541.1:0-16855 GCA_036897195.1 Plantago coronopus
GCTTTTTTGGAGCTATGCGTTTACTCGATTATGATATGTCTGTCAAGTACTTCTTATCTCTAGTGTTAGGTAGTAATTCGTTCACGACCTAACGACATTTAAAGACGCGAACTACTGGCAACAAGTACGTGGAGTCGGCAGTTCGCCTTCATGAGCAACTTGTCGACCAAGAGCAGGGCATTTCACCGACCTGCTCAAGATTGCAAATGAGCATGTCTTACCAAAATGCCAAGGTTGGAAGAGAGCCGAGCAGTCATTCTGCCGACCACATCCAAACTCCGACCATGGACAGGTTACCGAGCTGGTGGGGCCCATGGGTCCACAGCCCACTAACCTTGATGACCCATGAGTCATTATACAAGTCCTAAGCCCACTTAGTGATTTACTATATGATTATGGGCCTTAGCCCAAACTTGAGATGAAATCTGGACCATCCATTCATGATATAATCCTATGATCATTATTCACAAGCTATGGTTATAAATACTCTCATTTGGGAAGTTCCCAAGGTAACTATTCACTTTCTCACTCTATCTCTTTCTCACTCTAGGAATTGGTCGAATCATGTATTCGGCCGATCTCCATGTTAAGTCAACTCCAGTCTGCCCGAGGTAGACTGGTGAACCGACTAACCCCCACCTTCCTTGTGCAGAACCTAGGTAGAAGAACTACTGGCCGAGAAGCTTGAAGTACCGAGCAACTGCAACTATAGAAGAAGTTCCGAGCGTAAAGACTTGGCAGATTTAGAGACTTGTAGAATTTAGTATAGTGGTTTGGTATTTAGCGGATTTGTACGACTTGACCGTTTTTATACCTCATCATAGTGGCGCCGTCTGTGGGAATCGAAACCACGACCACATGGTAAAACGGTCGGGAAGCGGACAGTGAAGCTCTAACAATAAGTTACGTAGCCAACATGATTCGGAGACTACGTTGGCCACCCCTCGATACTCGGCCTCAGCACTGGATCGGGACAACGTAGCTTGTCTTTTAGAAGACCAGGACAAGAGGTTATCGCCGAGAAACACACAATACCCTGATGTGGAACGACGTGTATCTGGGCATCCACCCCAATCGGCATCAGTATATGATACAAGTGCAGTCGTCGAAGAGGAATAGAGATGTAAACCAAGATCCAATGTCCCTTGTACGTAGCGGATAATGCGTTTTAAGGCATTAAAATGCTCAACGCGTGGATCGTGCATGTGTAAACATATCTGTTGCACTGCGTATGTCAGATTGGGCCTGGTAAATGTGAGGTACTGCAAGGCACCGACTAAGCTACAGTAGTGAGTAGGGTCGGGGACGGGCGCTCCGGCGGATGCTCGGAGCTTCTGGCTTGTATCCATTGGAGTGGCGCAGGCTTTGCAATTCAACATCCCTGCGCGATCCACTATAGCTGCCGCATATTTACGCTGTGAGAGGGACATGCCTCCCGCATGTCTCGTGACTCCGATCCCCAGGAAATAGTGAAGTGGTCCTAAATCCTTCATAGCGAATTCCGAGGCGAGTTTCTCCATAATCAAGCAGCGAAGTCGATCTGAAGAAGCAGTAAGAATGATATCATCAACGTATAACAAGATATATGCCATGGCCTTGCCTTTACGAAAGATGAACAATGATGTATCACATTGGCTATTGACGAACCCAAGAGTAGATAGAAAATTAGCAAAGCGCGTATACCACGCCCTTGGAGATTGTTTGAGACCATATAATGATTTTCGGAGATGACACACATAATCGGGATAATTTGGATCTCGAAATCCCAAGGGTTGATGCATATAAACCGTTTCCTTGAGATCTCCATGTAGAAACGCGTTTTTAACATCAAGTTGATGTATCGGTGTTAGACTGATATATTTCTTAGGATTTTGATGATGATACATTTAAGTAGCAGACTGATAACCCCTAATACTAAGTTTTCTCACCTTAAGTCTGTAAAGGTGGTATCAAGTCACTTTGTGTCTTTCAGGCTAACTTGTATGCACAGGTTAAAGTTTGTTTTGCAGGCTGAAGTTGCAATTCAGGCTGAGGACTGCAGTTTGAAGGTTCAGGCTGAAACTAGTTTGAAGAATCAGCCTGGAAGTAGTTTGAAGACTCAGGCTGGAACCTTACTTGAAGAATCAGGCTGGATCTCGTCTAGCATACATCAGGCTAGAATGCACATCTGTTTGTTTTGTGGTTGGTGACCTTCCTGACAACAGAATCCAGTGGGCCCGCACAACCTGGCAAAAGTTGTTGAAGCTGCTCAACAAAGTCTTTGCAAGTACAAAGGTTGTCAGAGGTTCAAATGGAGTTTGTATTCAATGTGTCTAACGAACATTTAATGTGTCTACTGGACATATTTGGATCTCCTCTATAAATACCTCCTGGAGCTCATTGAAGAAGAGTTGGAATTTCTCAAGTTCTGAAAGCATTCAAGCAACAAATATCCAAGCCAAGTTTATTACCATATCCATAACTTAGCTGCAGATATTAAGCTTAGAGAAATATTCCAATCCTTGTAACCTGTTCTATTCTCTCACCAAGAAGAACAAAAACCAGATCAATCCTTACTACCAGTTTGGTGTAAGAAGCAACAAAGTAACTTCTCTGTTTGAGGTGAAAAGTTGTGGTAACATTGGAAAGTACTTAGTTTGAAGGACTAAGGAAATCTAGTGGACAGTGGAGACTAGCCTCTAAGTTTATTGAGGTGAAAACACTCTAAGGTTACTTGAGGTTAGCATAGGTTTGCTGTAATCCCTTGAGGGAAGTTTATTGTTTTGTAGTTTGCTGCTGCTGTAAAAGATCTACAAGTTCTAGTGAATTCCAGGCTTGAATAGCCGAAGTGGATTAGTGGAGAAATTACACCATTCTCCGATACCACTATAAGTTGTTGTGTTCTTTACTTTGCTTTGCATATCATTTCACACTGAACACATATACACTTTACACACACTGATTGATTTCAGGACGAGCTCTGTGAGTTCAGGCTGACACTGGTCAGGCTGAGAAATCTATCCGCTGCATTACTAACTCTGTTGAGAGCCTGAACAGTCTCTTGCTTTGCTTAGCTTGCGATTGTTTTTAAAAGTCTATTCACCCCCCTTTCCCAACCCCCTCCCCCCCCTCTAGACTTTTATCTATAACTCTCAGGGACCAACACCAATCAGTCTCTATAACTTCAGGACTCCTAAATATCTGGGCCCACAATAATTGAATTCCTATTACTTCTCAAATTTATACCTCTCTATCTTCTCCCACTACCTTTTGTATTTTGCATTGTAAATAGGACACCTGAAGTTGATGCTAAAAATACAAACTCCCTAAAATTCCCTAAAACCTGAAGTATACGATTTGGTTTTAGATAAACTTTTAGGAAAACTAGTTTACACCCCAACTCTAACTCCATATCGGTGTACGGTCTTATAATTCATAGTTACAATGTTTATTATGTGTATGGAATTTATTTTTATTTCATTTAACAAATTATGGACTATTTGTGATTAACAATAATTACCGTATTTACATTTAATCCCCATCGTGATGCAGGACTACTTGGAGTACATTTTCCGATTTTTTTCTTTATGAAATTGATAGAAACCGATAATAATGATGACCCACGAGTTTTAAATATGAGTCTTTCGACCAAGAAATTTTGTACCATTGTTTTCATAAAGTCAAAATGAACGAACTTTTTCAAGACTTTATATAAATTATAACGTAAAAAATGTAATAAAATAATGTTACATATATATGACAATTTGATTTTACCATATTTTTAAATTCAATTGAAATATTTTCTAAATTCCGGGAGTGAAGCGTGAAAGTTAGAATCCCATTTTAGAAGGGCATATATTAATATCTGACGTCCCACCATTTTATATGGTGATACGGTTACTTCACTTCACGCACCACTTACACTCTTGTTGTGCGAGTATTTTGTTCTCTTCTTCATCAAACAAGATTTCTGAAAAGTTTAGAATTCATGACGCAAGTCAAGTTCCACCGGTTAAAGTTTCAAACAATATTTCTGAAAAGTTTAGAATTTAGGACGCAAGTCAAGTTTCACTGGTTAAAGGCCAGACCAGCACTGTGTATTTGATTGAGGTGAGAGTTTATAATTTATTTTTTATTTTTGGATTTCTCATGTCTATTAACTAGGGTAACACGCCATTTAGGGATTAGTGGGCGTTTCAGGAGGTAATTTCCGCCACATATGTACAGTTGTTTCTATTGAGAGTACGTAGGTATGATATTATATAGGATTTAATCACATCATCAAGGCTGTAGCAGGCCTGCGAGGTGCTCAAACTAACGAAAAATATGCGTTTATAGGTTTGTTAACTGAGCATCTATTTAAAAAAAAAATTAAATCGAATTTCTATATATAATTTTATACATTAATTTTTTTTTTAACTCTATCATCTGTCTGGATCATATCCTTCAAAAGTTAGGAAATTAGAGATTTTGATAAATGGTTGTTGTATGTTAGTAATAGCACGCTGGAGGTGAATGCGATGGAGAAGCTACATTCAATTACTAGAGGATATTGTTTTAGAAAAATGTAGCGGATCTCATTGCAACAATCGTGGAAATCACATATACTTCATTATTCAAGAAGGGCTTGAAAGTTTTGATATGTGACGAAGACGGCCAGAATTTCGATGACACCACTAATATAATGTTGTTTACAAATAAATTTTCAACAAATTATAATGTATAAATTGTGTGATTTAGAATTGTGTTAAATACTATTTGTTGGAAAGTCCACCTATAAATTGTCTTTTAGAAAAATCCACTCAAGATTGTTGATGTTAATAGTAAAATAGGTGATGTATATTATAAAACATTTGATGTTCATGATAAAATAGTTAATAACTTATAAATAGTTGATGTGTAATGTAAATAGTCGATTATTTATAGTAAAATAGTTGACGTTTAATGTAAATAGTCGATATTTCATGTTAAGCCATTGTTGTATTGCAAATAGTTGATGTTTTTTTTTTGGAAAATAGTCAATGTTTGTTGTGGATAGTTAATGTTCTTTTGTGAATAATTGATATTTATGTTAAAACACTTTTAGTGGACTCTCCCAAAAGTTTTCTCGCATGGAAAAACTTTTGTGTCACAGTACTCTTCCTTAGGCTCTGTTCTTTTCAGCTGAGAATTTCGGAACTGAACTGAACTGAACTGAACTGAACTTAATGGATCTAAAGTGAAGTACAAATTTGAACTAACCAAATCTGAATGAATCTGAACTGAACTGAATGAATCTGAATTTAAGTTGAAAAAAAAACAGAGCCTTATTCATATGTTTGAAAAAATTGTAATATAATTCTTCTTTTTTACTAACACTTGCATTTTATGTGATTGCAGTAATGTACAATTAATGGTTTCTAATTTTGCAATAAAACATCGCAACAATTTTGACATATTTATATAAAAACATATTGAAATAAGTTTACGGTTTTCATTTAGAAACTTTCCATTCTTTTTACTAAAAATGTATGATGTTTTACAAGATTACATATGTTGGCTAACAAATACTTCCTCCGTTCCATTAAAAACTTGCTAACTGTTCTTATTTGACGTTCCATTACAAACTTCCTAACCCAAATAAGGAAAGTTTTTTCTCCATTCACTAATTTTTTATTACTTAACTTTCCTGCTTTATCAACACTTTCTCCACTATCTCTCTCATTTATCAATTATTTACTACTTTATCAATATAATACGATTGACACACTAACTATTATAATACTAATATTCCTTAATCCGAGAGAAAGCAAGTGGTGAGGAAGTTCTTAATGGAACAGAGGGAGTACAAGATTACCCGTCGAAATTTCGACGGATTAGTATGCTAGTTTCAATAAGAAATCAACTAGTTTATCAACTATGAGTCGTGTTTGTATACTCCAAAATTTTCACGCACTAACGTTACTCTCGATCATGTTTATCCTTAAATTTGTGAAAACTCCATGAAAGCGACTTTTAAGTCTTCAAAGAGTCGTCGTTCTTTACTCCAAACTTTTCCCCGCACTTGAGTTATTGGATTATGTTTTCTCATTTTTTGCATACACTTGCGTTAATGAATCATGTTTAAAGACCTCTATACATAATCCAACTAGGAAAAGTTTGTAGTAAACAATCACGACTCTTATAGACTTTAAAAAGCTATTACTTGCTTTCAAAAATGGAAGAATTGCCATTGGTCACCATGCATGGGATTGAAACACGCACTAAAATTTGCTAATAGTTTATCCTATGATATGTACAAAATTAACGAACCTAGACAAGTGTTGTTTAGGGGTATAAATTTGAACTTAAAATAGTCTAAAGTGGGTGTCATAAAGTCAGTTGAGTCGAGTCGAGTTGAGTCGTGATTGGATGATTATCTAACTAATAATGTCAACATGATAACAATATGGTGCAGTATCATTTGCCTTGGTAATTGTTGATCCAAAAGGTTATTGTTTCTTACATTTATAAGTACATCATCAGGTTTTGTTCTTACTAGTTAAACTACAGATTAAACCGATCTCGTTCCAAAAACAAAGGAGATTGTTGTTTCCTAGGTGAGATCCTGCACAATGTATAGTAATAGTTACCACAGGATGACAACATCCGCAGGTGAAAAAGGAAAGAAATTAAAAGAAATGGCAGTACTGTTAATGTTCCGTCCCAAAACAATCATCAGTTTTGATCTTTTACAACAATGTTTCAATTTTAATCGCGAAATTATCTTAAATTATTACGTTTTTTTTTGAAACGGCAAAGGGGTGACTCGAACTCCCGACCTATTGGTTGGAAGTGAAGCGTCTTACCAACTGAGCTGCGCTTCGTTGTCTCTTAAATTATTACGTTAAAACCTCAAATTCAATTGTATAACTATAATTTAGTATGCAAATTATTGTAATATAATTTTATTAAATATTTTATCAATTATAATTTATAAGTATATTGGAGTTGAAGTTGCAAAACTTCCGTAAAAAAACAATTGTCTACTTTCGATTGTTACCTATCTTTGTTTGTGAGTCGGATTGGTAATCTTTAGACAAATTGGATTCATGCATAAAAGATAAAACTAACACGTTTATTCATTAGATCGGACTCCTTTTAAGAGATTCAAGTATACTTTTTGTAGAAGAATATTTGTAAACTGATTGGTACTCTTGATTAAAATGTTATTTTAGTTGCAAAATGTTATTCTTTCTTACATGAAGTACATCACGTTTTGTTCTTAGTAGTTAAATTACAAATTAACAGATTTTGTTGTTAAGAAAAGGATATGGTCGGTTTCTAGGCAAGGTAGTACAACATGTACAATAGTTAGCTAGTACTTAGTACTACAACTACATACACCCATTGTCATTCAAAATAGTGTGTATACTTACAATTTCGTACGGGAATAATTTTCGATTCATGTTTAAATTTGAAATTTTTGTTCTACTTTGTCAATAACATAAAAAAATATATAACATAGGATATATATTTGTCTTCGAGTTGAAAGTCAAGTATCTGTGACTAATTTGATAATGGAGTAATTTTCGTTAATCTTGAAGTATGTAGCTTCTTTGAGGATGGAGAAATTACTCGCTTGATTTCAGTTTTTACAAATAGTAATGAGAAAAAACGTAAAGTTTCGTGTGAGACGGAAGAAATTGCTAAGCAAGGTCGTGGGTAATTAGTAAGCACACATCACATCTTGCAACAAAGTTGTTAAAGGGCACAAGAAAGTGACATTTGTAGCAAAGGTTAAAGTCATGTATGTCTCATGAGCAAACACTAGCCAAATTTGTGAATGAATCCAAGAATTTGAAGGAACCTAAGAAGGAAAAAGTTAAGTAAGTGAAGTTGGCAATTACACAAAGATGTGGTCATGACAATAACATGGTGAACTTAAACACCCAGTCATACGAGAAAGAAGATGTCTTCTTCATATTCATATGGTCCTTATCATGCCATCTTCATGTCTGTTTCTGTTGTGGAAGATGACATTGCTGGTCCTCTGATCTGGTGTTTTGTTGACGAGGATTTCAACTTCATTTCAACCCTCTTTTGACCCTTTCATTATTATAGTTACGACGATGACAAGTCGACCGAGACCCGACCATTTGGGTCGGCGTGGTTACTAATGTCTTGTGTATAGACTCTATAACGATGTTTGGTATGATAGAATTAATTATATTTCGGGTTTAGTTTTGAAATTATTTAGAAGTGAATAACCATTTGTAAGTGTTTATTATCTCGATCGATTTTAAATGAGGTGGAACGCGGTATACTAGTGTAGTGTGGATAAGGAATAATTGCAGGAGGATAAACTAATTGTGGAAATTGTTGGTTTGAGAAAAAGGTAGAATAAGTGCCACTTCTTGATTGAATAACTCTAGTTGAATATGCTTTAATTAAACTTTCAAAGTAACATCAATACAATCCGATTTGGAGACCAAATGAGGATTTGCATCATTATCCTTAGTGTTTTTTTAGAAAAAACGACAAAGATGATTCGAAACCCCAACTTATTGATGGAAGGTGAATATCTTAAATCTATCTTTAAGTAAGATGTAGTTAATTATCATAATTATCCTTAATTACAACAGTCAAAAGCCGCGTGGTACAGATATCCAAAATTAAAAGACTAGTAGGACGAATAACCTATTTGAATAAGGTTATAACTTCTAGGTTTCTATTACAATTATTAAATTGACCAGGGAGTAATTGGATGGTAAAGTTGAGTTTTCATTGATATATAAATGATTGATCATACTTCTTTCGGTTACAACATATTTTCATTACTTACTTTTGAATTGGTTCGTTAGGAGGTTAGTCGAGAAGTTAGGAAATGTGGAGATGGACAAAAATAGAATACGATGATCAAAACACGCAAATTACAAATTTGTAATACCTAATCTTCCCATGTGGAAAGGTGAAATTATGAAAGGCATGTTGGTTTGGCAAAATCCAATTTTAACATCATGATTGAAGCCTAGGATCCTCAAGTAATTATGACCTATAACCTATGCTAGATTAATTATTTTGCCTAATTATTTAGAGTAGTTAGTTAAGATAAGTAACTCAATTGTTGGAGAAAACCACTAATTAATGTGCCTTAAACAGATTGATTTTCTACCAATTTATGGTTGAACTCCTTTTTCTCATATTATCCTTGTCAACATTAGAATCCAGTTTTCTGCTGTAACAGGCTCACCATAGACCCAAATCTTCACTCTCTGGAGTATTGAACACGAAATTCCGCCTGCGAACACCCGACTCTTTAAAATAGACATATATTGTGAAGAATTCACAATGATTTATCAGACAATTTCTGTCAAGATTGAACAAAGCAGGATGATCAGCAAGTTCATGGATGTTTCTTGAAAGCTGAACACCAACATATGGTATGGATGTTTCTAAACTGCACAAAAGTGGCCATCAGTTCTTGTCCTTAACTTAAAATTAGCATCTTTCCTTCAAGTTTACGCAGCAGCTTATGCTGTCCTGTTTCGAAACATAAGAACAGACACGCAAGACAAAGAAATTGTTCGGAGAACAACACGTACCTGATAGCCTACTCTGAAATTTTAAACTGAGTATCATTCATTCAAGTAGCAGAACTGGGAAAGGGAATCTGGGTATGTAACAGTAGCAGATAACATGCCAAACTGGAATCAGTTTATTTGGAAATATACTCCAGAGTAATGATATGCACATTGTAGAAGCATAACATTACATTATTTCACAAGATTCAAAGATTCCAGTATGTACTTAACACACGATTACGGAAAACATGCAAAATTAGAGTTCTCTTACGAGAATGAAAACAACAACCAAATCAAACGATTGGAAAAACATTACCACTCATAACTGGGAGGCGTACTCACTATATCAAACAACATTGTTCTCCAACGGACAGACGTTTCTTCCATGTACACGGTCCCTCCTGATACCCCATTCATGGAGACAAAGGTGAAGTTTTTTTCCCGAAGCGAGATACTCCACTCCCTGAATCGGCGTCAATATTCCCATCAGCTCTTTCATTGCACTTAACCTCAAACCATCTGCTTCTTCCAACACTTTCATCATAGACACAGCATGGGCATTCAACGCCTCGTGAACTTCCGTGCTCGCCTCACCATGCACGGCCCTACTCTCCTTAGCCATAATGGCGATTGGGTCATCAGCTATCTCCTCTTGCAAACTTGCCAACTTCTTCGATACCTTGTCTTCCTCATGAATGGTTCTCAGCTGCAAGCTGTTAATCAGACTCATTTGACTCGCTGACAACTCACCAAGACATGACCCTGTTGTACCACCATGAAGGTACTCGCTCAGGTGAGAGATAATCTCATTTCCACAAAGAGCGTACACTAGCCGGACAAACATAGTGGGCCTGCAGCCTCCAGCCCATAGCATTGACCCCTCTAAGGGGGAGCACCATGTTGGGGAGAAATATGGAAAGATATCCTCTCGGGCCAGGGCTGCTCGTTGGGTGGTATACTCTTGAAAGTGCTGAATGTTCTTCTGCAGGAGTTCGCTCATTGAGGTAGTGCGATCGTGTTCATTGTTATGGAGGCTAAGTGCTTGGAGAAGCTCCGAGAGGTCTTGCTCTTGGAGACTCATCCATTCACGAAAGCACCTAAGGTTAGCACGCTGATCACCGTTTTCCATAGTGGAAACGCTCTCCCATTTCATCAAGAATAACAGTTGTAGATTATATACATGTGATATTTACAACTGCTGAAGGTGAAGATCTAAAAGTCAGATCAAGTGGATAAAAATGCAACAAGCCAATGAGAGCTGATTGAACCAGATATTTGATCATACATTGGTTTTGGAACAAGAAGGTAAACTTCTCAATCTAAGAGCTCTGTATACTCCAAACAAAGCCAAGTCATGACACGTATTCTAGTGATTGATTGTGCTGATAGATCTATGACCCCCATCAACTTGCTCTGCCATGAATCTTTCTATCCTGATCTCTTCATTCGTCTACCATTTAGATAACATGAAAGACCACATGTTAACATGTTCTCGTTCAGTATCGGTTGCTTCCAATGTTCTCCTAAATGTCCACATTCCATCTACACCAATACCAGATTCCATTTATGCTCCTAAACTGCTAAAGATTTGCAATTAACAGGAAGTAATTAACAGTTTAACAGATAATGGGATGACTATAATGCTGTGGAATCTAACAAATGGCAGCAGCCTGCAGCCACACTAACAACACAGTGATAGAAGATTGGAAGATACGAAAATTCCACCATACATTACTGGAATCCTCATGCAGCCAATCCGGAAACACTGTGAATATCTGCTAAGTTTTGTTTGAAGGAAGCAACTGGACATGAAAATCCACGTGAACACATTTCCGATTCGACAAAACGAATAGAGGACACACGGATGCAATACTTTTGCTCAGATTCACACACACAAGCACACTGAATGTGAATATTCTAGCTAGTCTTGGGCATAAAAATTTCCTAACTTGATTCTATGTATTTAACAGAAACAGATATATCAAGATTCAAGATAGAGACTTTTGTTTGTTTTCAAGAAATGCAACTGGACAAAACCAATACTGAGCCGCATTACGACAAACACTTGGCATGCATATGAAGGGATAAGAACAGAAGCAATTGAGCATCATACAACCAGTCCTAAAATGGTAGATTTGTTAGTATTACCTGCTGTTATGCGTTGATTAAGATGCCAATCGAATCTAAACGTAGTTGGGATGCTCAAACTTAACCAAAAGGTGAAGGGAAAATATGGCTCTCTTCTCTTTCACTTCACTTGTTTTAAAACTTAACATAATTGAACTTCTGCAATCTCCATTCTAACCTATGTTCTGAAACCCGGACCCGGCCTCAGACCCGGCCGACCTCCCGGGTCGGATTTACCCGGATCGACCTCGGGTCGACTCGGGTCGACCCGGACAACACAAAAAATATGCAAATTATATATATATAAATATCATTACTTATATATGATATATCTACAACATCAAAATACTCATATTTCTACCTCCGAATAAATAATAATAGCTCAAGATTCCAAATAGTCTAATTTTATAATAGAAGATACAAAGTTCAAACATTACAATAGTTCAAATACGATTTCAAAGATAAACAAACAAAACAAGTCATAAGTGCCACTTTCATTATGCTACTATTGACAAAAGGAAGTTTTTTTTTCTTTTCGAAAGACCCGGGTGAACCGCTAAAAACCCGGGTAAAAACCCGGGTTTTTAGCGGTTCTTCCGGGTTTTTAGCGGGTCACGGGTTTTTCCGGGTTTAGGGGTTTAAAAACTCGAGAGGCCTCCGGGTCACGGGTTACCCGGGTCGACCCGCCGGGTTTCAAAACATAGCATATAAGTGAAACCTGTTTCTTCTTTTCCGTCTTCTATGGCTGAAGTGAAATCTTTTTCTTCTTTCTTGTCTTCCATGAAGTTGTGGTCCGATGTGAGCTGAGACATTGTAATTGATTCTTCATCTCCACTACTTTCCGTTTTAACCTCTCTGAAAAATAATAGGCTACAGGAGTCAATGACTTTAAAACTAACCAGAATACCAGATCATAAAATACTTGGTTTTATAGGAGCATGATTATTTTTTGTTCTGTACTTTTTAGTTCAAACTGCAGCTGTGCTGTCATTTTCCCGATCCTCTCGTGTCTTGCAGCATTGTTAATCATCTTATTGCATCCCATGAATTGTACTGAATATAAAACAATCTATTTGTTCGCATTCGGTTTTCTTATGGTGTTGCTAATGGTTTTGGTTCCAGGTGAAAGGGCTTACAACAGAGGAGCTTACTACCCGTAATGACTTGGCCCTTGCGTTGCCCGATAGGATTCAAGCTATACCAGATGGCTCGTCAGCTCCTCCTAAAACTTCTGGAGGTTGGGGCGGCACATCTGCTCCCCGCACAGAAATCAAATTTGATTCAGGTTTTTGTTCTTTGTAATTCTTAGATCTGAAAGTTCTCATGTTTCACTGTTGGATTGTTCTATTGAAGCAGCAGTTTGTCATATAGTTACTTATTCATTGAAATTGACTTTCTTTGTAGATGGGCGGTTTGATAATGAGTACTTCCAGCAAACTGAAGAGTCAAGCAATTTTAGGCAGGAGTACGAAATGCGTAAAATGAAGCAGGCATGCTCTTTTCTGTACTTGTGTAGTTTGTATATTGACTAAGTATTGTGTCATTGTTTTAAGTTTTTTAATGGGTGTCTTGGTTAAAATTTCTATGCAACAGGACCAAGGCTTAGACGTGATTGCAGAAGGTCTAGACACGTTGAAAAATATGGCTGGTGACATGAATGAGGTTATATTCCTTCGTTTCGGTTCATTATATTCGCCTTATTATTTTGGTAGATGTTAAATCGAGAGCAATAGTTGTTATATTGAGAGCAATTGTGTCTATATTAAGAAACTTTAAATAAATCAATAAACATGATTGCTCTCACTCTAACCAGAGCTGACCTCGATTTAATATTTACCTATTATCTCATTATTTTTATTTCCTTTATACTGTTTGCTCATTGACATTCTTAAATGACGTTAACTGTGATATCATGCAGGAATTGGATAGGCAAGTTCCCCTCATGGATGAGATTGACACAAAGGTTAGTTTTCCAGTCATTACCTTGAGTCCTTGACACTCCATGTAGCATGATCTGAGTTTCAATACATTACAGAGTTGTGTTCTCTTTTTGTATCTGACATAGTTGCATGTTTTATGTGTGTGTCGGTGATCTTATTCCGTCTTTGTATATCTTTCTGCTTGCTTCATGGTGCTGCAAATTTTTCACCCTTTTTGTTACGCTTCAACAAACTTGAAGTGAATGGCAAATTCCGCTGCATTGTACTTGATATAAATAGTCACATCACATTGTTCAGATGAATAGGATGGCACATTTCGAGTAGCTGATCTTTTATTTGTCTTTCAAACCGAATGTTATACCACACAGAAACAATATAAAACTTCTGTATGCAAAAAAAAAATAGAATTATCAGTGAGAACTTTGTCCTACATGTAGCAGTATTGCCACTTATATTATGAGTATTTTTATAAGTCTTTCTGGTTTTCTTAACTTGTAGGTGGACAAGGCCACGTCTGACCTTAAAAACACCAATGTTAGACTGAAGCACACTGTGAATCAGGTGCATTGATGTTTTTGTACTCAATCTGGATGTGCTCGTCAGCAGCCGGCATATTATAATGAAAATAACACTTATTTTTTTTTTTGTTTCATGCAGCTGAGATCTAGTCGAAATTTTTGCATTGACATCATCTTGCTGTGCATAATTCTTGGAATTGCAGCCTATTTATATAAGTAAGTTTTTTTTCCCACTTTGTTAATCTGAGTCTTTTGCTGGAGGAGTTATATGTACAGTGGCTCAGTTAAATTCTACTTGAAAACCCTTGGATCACAAGGAGCGCATAGGATGAATTATTTGGAAAGATATCGCGCTAGACACCCTTGTCCCATAACACGCCTCCCTATATTTTGCTCTCATCTTATCCTCTGCCATTTGAAGTGTTATACCTAGATGCCTAGAAGTGATCAATACAAGCTACATTAGCCCAACCCTCTTGGTGAAGGGGACTAAGTTTCTATTGTTGGTTGGGCTATTTTAATAGTCTCGGATTCATTTCAAGACATGCCTATGCCTGATGGCTCTCACGCAATCCTCACTAGCCGCTTAAATGCGGGCTGCTACCTCCTTCACAAATTTACCAATGGTATCTCGTATGTGAACTGTTAAGATAGTTTAACTGTCTTTTGCAAATGATACCACTAATATACAAAAAGTGCTGACCTAACGGAACGGAATACAAATTGGCCAAGTGTTTCTTTGATAAGCTTACTGACAGAGTCTTTTTCCTTGCAGTGTATTGAGGAAATAAGCTGATGACGATACCGGATTGATTAAACCTCCTAGCCTCCTCAGTATTCTCTTCACTCCCTTTGAGACGGTTCGTGTGCCTCGGTGTAAAATTTGTTCGTATTCGTGTATGTATGTGTAATTTCTATTTTTGAGTGAGAACTAATGAAGTATCCTCACAAGTTACAACGAATTTCGACACACTTACTGGTACTTCTGTACTACGACCGATCTGTTTTACATTATCACATTTCTTTTCATTCTTTTCTTCACGGATTCGCAATGTGTCAATGATATCTTGTTCTGTTAGTGTACGTTTCAACATTGATAAATGTTGGTGTACGTTTTTACTCATATATCATATATGAGCTTGTGAACATTGACCAGGAACCCGGTGGTCCATTCATGATTCATTCATCCTGTGACCAGTAAAAAGGTACACCCCATTTCAGCCTTTCAGAGTCAATTGCAGACGTTGTTCTGACCTAAAAAGTGTGACTCGCCTATTCCCCATTTAGCAACAAAACTTTTTTTCCACAAATGTTTTCTGCATTATTTTATCCTGTGGTCAAGAAGTTTTCACTTTTCAACAGTTTCAAAGAGTTCAATTTATAATGATATGCAATGATGAGGTCTGGGTTTCGGGTCATGTAATAGGTATGTTTAGGCATTTATATAGTACTTTATTTGTATTAGTTTGTCGCTTAAAAACAATCGAGTGATGTTGTGTTGATCTACATTGTATATATATGGTTCTATGTTGTTATAAAACGCGACTCCTGAGTGTGGAGTTTTTGCTTACTTGACAACATGAGACGGTTATACTGTTTGCGAACACTGCTAAAGTTGAAGAAAGTGCAAGACATGCTGGTGAACCCAGTTTAAAGCAAGTTTAAGTTTACTCTAGAGAATCGAAATTCCTCTGAAATTGCGAGCTTAACTGTGGTAGAGAATATTTCAGTTTGAAGTGTTTACTGCACTAATAGTTCATGCATGCGAGTTTAGCTTTTAGTAGTTCTGATATGGAGGTATAATGCTCGGTTTGATTCATAGAATCTCTTAATTGAATTGAAGTGGAATACAAATTTGAACAAATATAACGGAAATGAATAGGTCTGAATTTACGTTGAAAAATACAAAGTCTAGCTTAAGTGAATATTTCGAGTATCAAATACTCAAGTGGGTTGATCCCGAACCTATTGCTTTAAGGTGACTTTTCTTTCATTTTGTTTAGTAATTTTAGACTAAACAAAAGTTGGAAAAGCGTAAGAGCCTTCATGACCCTGACTAATCCACCACCAATATTCCAAAACCAAAGAATCTTCGTCCGAGAATATCGATTGAAATATCTATTTTGTCTATCCCAATTTCGGTCACAAGACTTATCTTCAAAGGGACAATTTCAGCAGCCATGCCATTAGTCCTGCACAGTCCAGCCTGTTGCAGTTCGTCTTCGTCGTCGTCATCTTCCTCCTTGCGACACCATGATCAAGGAAGAATCAAGAATGTCATGGTACACGATTCAAATGTATATACTCCGTATACGATAAAAAGCATTAATAAGGCAGCTGATGGCTCATAAGGGAATTGTCAGATGGTCACCTTGTTTTTCATAAATCTACTCTATATGATCGGTCATCTTATTGACATTTACCAAACAAACTCATTATCAGGTAAAAATGAAACTTTCGAATATATGATTGATCTAATAGCTCCAAACACAAGTACACCCGAACACCAGTATTATAAGATGATACTAGAAGAAACTTGTCTATCAAAGTTCTCGAGGATCATGACAAGCAAAGCTAAACTAAACATTATCTGGTGTCATTTGTGCATCAGTGAACTGGCATTCTTCATGTTTTGGAGTGATTTGCCCTCAGAAAATGACACCCAACCTAATTTGATGGCTAATCTATTAGTCTAATGTGACTTAATTCCTCCATTCGTTGTACTAATAAGGACCCTACGTAAACATTA
>JAYMSL010001542.1:0-16846 GCA_036897195.1 Plantago coronopus
TGGCGCGCAGTTTAAGAAAATGAGTTAAAGTAATGGAGTAAAAATGAAAAAGTAAGTGGGGTAGGTTACTTTTTGAGAATGTGTGGTGATAAAGAAGTGCATTGATATTTAAATAATGTTTTAGTGTGTGGGGTAGCTTCCTTATTTAGTAATTGGTAAAGTTTTGTGGGACGTCCGAAAATGAAAAGTGGGTAAAGTTTTGTGGGACGGATGGAGTAGTACTTAATTCAAAAGTTTGGAGTATATGGACCAGATATACTTCATATTAAAATTACTTCGAAAAAAAAGAGTGGTATAAAGTACGAGAGAGATGGAGTGTTTGGTATGTGTTTAGTTAAACTCGGTTTTGCTAGACGTAGAATATTGATTGTCAGATAAATGAGTTCGGATATATTGTTTCGTTTAGTTTAAGGGGTATGTGTGAACATATGAGTGGTATTAAGGTTCTTTGATGCGAGAGAAACTGACGAGGTATGAAGTAAAAAGTGAATTACAAAATGTGGATTTAATGAGTTCGGTTAAACATTATCAAATCATCCGTGACTGTTATCGATTCGGTGTTAATCGAGACTCCGTTCGACAAACTTAAGAGAGAAAGTGTGAACATAACTCCCCCTTTAAAAAATCACAATATTAATAAATTACTTATAGAACTCTATAGATTTCTAATGTTTAGTAGTTCTAATAATTATGGTACACATGTAAACAGGGGCGGAACCAGGGAGGGTGCATATGGGGTCGTCCTTCCCCTCTAAAATTTTGAAAACAAAAATTTTATAGGCTAAATTTTCAATTTTTTAAGGTTTTGCCCCCCGACATTCGAAAAAAGGTTTAGATATGTAACTTCGCCCTCCCTATATCTGAATCCTGGATCCGCCCCTGCATGTAAATGAGTTAATGAAGCTTCGAGGTAGTAGTAAAGAAACATTGGAGGAAAACACAAGTATATGGTGCAGAAAGCATGAAATATAGATGAAGGATTTTGTTGTCTTGTCCGGACAAGATTAATTATTATAAATTAATTAAATTAATTAGGGACATTAACATACTTAGTAGATTTCTAAACATTTTTATGCAAATTTGGACGGCTACAATTTTAGTTTGCCAATAAAACCTCCTTTGTTTATTTCCCCTCCATGTGAGGTGTCCCAATCCTTCTCCCTTCTCCCATTTTACTTCGGCGAGAAAAGACTGTTTGGCGATGAGTTAAAGTAATTTGTGTTAAGTAAACCGATAACGAAGAAATAGTAAAGCGGAATTGAGGGCAAAGAGAGATTCATAATCCTTAGCAAAGCAAGAAGAAATGGACTAAACTTGGTTAATTGACTTAACCGAGTCCTCAGTGAAGTAGTCTGTGAGACGTTCGATTCTATTAAGAGAATCAAAACGTATATGTGAAAGGCCAAAATTCTAAGCTACGAATACATGTAAAACTGCAACTCATTATAATATGTTTCGGCATTTTTTTTTTAAAGATCATGCTGGATTTACATCACAATGAGTCATTATTAGGGAGCAAGTACAAATACAATGCTAATAATATGGATTAAGATGTGTTGTAAGATAACTTCATATGATTAGGTAGTGGTCCCTTATTATGTTCCCACTAATTAAGGACATATACAAATTAAGGTACATTTCACATTATAATGACACAATGCAATGCATTATACACACCATTTAATTATCTAAAGGTGTTAGGTAATACTAGCATAATTAGTTAATTAAACATTTGTTAAAACAAGCAATGGACAGGGTAGTGGATCATAGGACAAATTAAGAAATATGTTGATCCAGTCAACGCATTCAATATCACGAGACTTGTTCAACGCTCACAACATGGCAAACTTTTTTTTTTATAGCGATTTTAGAATTTCAAGTTATTTGAATCGTAAATCTGAGAAATAGAAAATTAGGTTCTTGTTCGGAAGTGGACTAGTTTTTGATTGTATAGTTGTGTTAGTGTTTAGATGGTGGTTTATGGTTTAGTATGTATGTAGGATTTTTTTTATAGCGGTTTTAAAATTTCAAGTTATTGAATCGTAAACCTGAGAAATAGAAACTGGATTTTTGTTTGGAAGCGGACTGGTTTTTGTTTGTAAAGTTGTGTTAGTGTTTGGATGGTGGTTTATGATTCAGTATGTACGTAGGATATGGCTTATATGGGTGTAAAAATGTATAAGATTGAAGCGGACAAAAGTGATACGTGGAAGAATGTGATAATTGTTATGTGCTTTTGTTAGTTTTTAAGAATGGTGGTGTGATGAGGGAGAAGTACAAGGTTAGAGAGAAGAAGACAAAATCGAGTTGGGCTGGGTTTTTATTCTGGCATGATAAATTAACACAGATGGCTAAACATTAAATTTTGGGCTTGCTTGATTTTGGGCCAAAAACGAAGCCCAAAACCACCAATCAAATAGTCTAGTAATTTCTACATCTACTACTTTTTTTGAACACTAGTTAAATTTGAATAAGTCTTGGTGTAGATCGTCTATATCTTAGACGCACATTGTTAGTACATGGTAAAACAAACCAATAAATTTACCACAAAGATCTTACACATCTACTACTTTTTCACATCGTCGATGAAGACCAAAACCGCCAATCAAACAGTTTAGTAATTTCCACATCTACTACTTTTTCGAACACTCGTTAAATTTGAACAAGTCTTGATGTAAATTGTCTATATCTTAGACGCACATTGTCAGTACATGGTAAAACAAACCAATAAATTAAGCACAAAGATCTTACATGGATCAGATGTTGTCAATACCCCAGGACTCATTGTCCAATTCTGCCATGAAACTGGCTTATTTTCTGGGTTATTTTCAACTTAATTTCATCTCCAAATCAGATAAGTTATTGTGAGTTGTTTAACTCAAATTAAGAAAAAATCAGAAGCTTAATGGAATTAGAGTTAATAGTTGTGCAGGAAATTCGATTTCCTACTATTGTTCTTGGAAATTCCTAAGTATAGGGCCTATAGGCTAGTTTCTGATCCTATATATATGGGTTAGAAACTCCAAGAAAATCAATTCATCTAGACTAGTTCAGTATCACGTAGAGAGAAGTGAGGTTGAGCGAAAAGAGTATTCATACTTGAAACTCGAAATTTCTTTAACTTTTCTGGTTGTCAAATCTCTTTAACTTTTCTGGATTGTCTGTGATAATATAGTCGTGGCCGTTTCCTCCGTGGACGTAGGTAACCACGTAAAATCCTTGTGTTTCTATTGCGTTTACTTCATCGTGTTATTTCCATAAATTGTGGTGCTAACAGTTATCTTCACACAAATTTTCTGGGTTGATTCAAACACATCCTTATTCTTTGTCTCTGTTGCTCAACTAAGAGGTAACCCTAATTAACTACTGCATGATTCTGCTATATATTGCATGATCAATATAATTTTCATCTAAAACTATAGTATATGATTTCAAGATTTCAACTTAAATTTGGATAGATATTGTATGATCAAGTTTCATGCGAAACTATGTCTATGTATGATTTCAACTAAAATTTCAGCTTAAAATATGATATTAGAGTCCTAATTCTTATATCTGTGATGTTATTCAGTTCCTATAAGGAGACTTCTCTTAAATTACTTAGTTTGTACAACAAAGTTTTTAGAAAATACATATTTTTCCTATAAGGATTATATATTCTGTTGTAATTTGATTACAATTATGAGTTTGTTTCATATAAAGATTATATATTACTCTGTTGTAAGGATTCTAAGAGTTCATATTCAGTGGCGGATCCAAGCCGGGTCGGGCCTGTAGTCATATTTCTACACACTGACTCAAGCATTGCATTATTTTTATTCAGTATGCAGTATCTGGTAATTTCTGATCTTAATCCTTTTGCTGACTGAACAGAATATTAAATCTAGCTTTGTAGCTTAAACTGATCAATTTTCATGTAAAACTATGTATGATTTCAACTGGGATTTTTGCTTAAAGTGTGCTAATAGAGTTAACGATGATTAAGAGTCCAGTCTGATTTTAGTGTTCTTGTAGTCTTGGTTTATGTTAGGATTCTGTTTCTAGAACAATTTCAGATGGAGTTGATATCATGGAATGTAGATTTCGTTAGCGACGACTGATCGGAGTTTTCGTATTACAGATTTATAGATTCTCGTAATCGCGACGGCAATGGCGGGAGCGTCATCATCACTGCCAGAGGATTTGGTGAGTGAAATCCTTTTACGTCTGCCACTGAAAACGGTGTTGAGGTTCAGGTGTGTGTCGAAATGTTGGTTTAATCTAACCAAAAGTGTATACTTTATCAATGGGCACTACGAGAAAGGACATAACCGTAGCGTGTTGTTGTTGCATCACTGTCTTTGGGAATGGAAATTGAAGAGGTCAAGAAATTTAGAGCAACATGGTAGGTTTAAATTATTGAACCGGGTAACAAAATTATCTTTTCATGATATGGATTCCCCGGAACTGGAGGAATGTTATACGGACCTAGTCATCCCCGAGACTCTAGAACGACGTCTTAAGAACCCGATTACTCTTTGTGGACCCTCCAAAGGGCTAATAGGGCTAGTATGTGACATATATGATACTCACAGCAGCAATATACATAGCAACGTTGTTATATGCAACCCAACACTGCGCCAATTTAAACTTCTCCCGCAATGTCCTTGCTCTGATTTATCAAGACCCCGTAGAGGAACTTGGGCTTCAGGACTTGGTACAACATCTAGCAATAGTTTCAAGGTAGTCCATATCCATGTAGTCGACGATCAAGTCCTTGATTGTAATATATATGACTCCACCACAAACACGTGGATTCAGTTCTGCATTGATGAATTCAAGATGACGTTACCGTACAGAGGTTATATAGTAGAAAGTGCATGTTTCCTCAATGGCTTTTGTCACTGGTACATTAAAGAAAAGTCACGCAATCTGCAGACGTGTACTAGAGTTATCCTTACTTGTGACATTAGCACTGGGATTATGGGATATTTCAAAGTTCCTAATGCGTTGATGAGTCAACTATCTGAAATATTTCAAGAGCATCTAATGATTCTCAACGAGTGTATTTCCATAGTGTGGTGTCCTTATATAAATGATCAACAATCATGTGAGATTTGGGTGATGAAAGAATACGGTGTGAGGGATTCGTGGACTAAGCAATATGTGATACCGTTGAACATGGTAGGATTCCCTTTATCCTTCTCGAAGAATGATGAGCTGCTGCAGCTAAATGGAGGAACATTGACATGTTACGATCTCGTTGCAAATCAATTCAAACCATTCAAAGTTACACTACGGCCTTGTGACGCTCTCATTTACCAGGAGAGCTTGGTAAACTTGTGAACCATGCAACAAGCTATGTAAATTTATTCGCGTTATCCTAATTCTCTGTTTTATTTTTCCATATTTGTTATTTTCAACTTAGTTATCCATATATGGGTTTCTCTATATGGAAAATTAACTTATCGAAGTTTTGCAGCAAACGACGATTCTTACGTCTCATACGCTGTGAATCTAGCTTCTGCTTGTGAGACTGAGGCAATGCAAAGATAAGCAAAACTCGTTTTACCATAGGTTTAATAATACTAGCACTCTGCAATATAGTTTCTGAGTAGTATTAGCACTCTGCAATATAGTGTCGGTTATAATTCTGTATCATATGTTTTACCATATGTTTAATAATACTAGCACTCTGCAATATAGTTTCTGAGTAGTATCAGCACTCTGCAATATAGTGTCTGTGTATAATTCTGTATCATATGCTTTGGTGTTTCAAATAGCGCATCTGGTGTAGTGGTATCATAGTACCCTCCCACGGTACTGACCAGGGTTCGATTCCCTGGATGCGCATGTTTTTTTCTTTTTGTCGAAATCCCACGATACTGACCAGGGTTCGATTCCCTGAATGCGCATGTTTTTTTTTTCTTTTTGTCGAAATACGGTCTAGTTATCTTTTTTTTAATGCTAAACGCTTAGTATGTTTTCTTTTAAAATACGATACTCTTGTTGTCGAAATATGATTTAGTTAAAAAAAATATTTCAGTGCTACGTTTTGTTGAACTCCTTATGTTTTCTACTCCAAAGTTTAAATATTTTCGAAATATAGTTCTTTTTCAAATTCTCAGTTAAATTCTTACGACTGTGAGGATCGTAAACTGTTCAAACCACATTATCGAAAATCAAACAATATTATCGGAAAAACGTCATATATGAACGTAATTCTGTGTTTCAAACTGCATACATGAGGAACATGATAAGAAAATAGATTTAATACTAGTTACAGTTCAAGAGAATAATTAAAAGATTAAGATAAATGTGGTTATATTCGTAAATGCGTTCATATATAAGTAAATAGATAAATTTGTTGCATATAAAGCACTCGGTAAACTCTTCGAAATTACACAATAGCTTGTAAATCACGTTAATTAACCAATAGCTTGTCAAGAGAATTTTATTTTACAGGAGAATTGGTAGTTGTTTTAGCAGTATATCATCTTGTTGATGTATTCGTAATTGGAGATGATTTCGCGATTGTGTTCGTTGCAGAGATTGAAAGGTTGAATACATATAGAGTTCCAAATTGATCAGGCGTTTCTTCAGTACCTAATGAGGAAGGAACAAAGAATGCCAGCATCTTTAAGAACAAAAATGGCGAATTTCAACAGCCCAGAAAACATGAGCACAAGAACGAGAATCAGGCGAAAGTTTAGAGTGTCTCCTCAACTAAATCACCAACATCTGCTGCTTGGGACCAAATCACAAGGGAAGATCTTGACAATCTCGTATTCCTGGTAGATTACCAGGCAAGATGTGGCAAGGCTCCCACACATGGCTAAACTAAATCTCATGTTCACAAGACTGAGTATAATGTGTGTTTGCATCAGGTGTGTGCGTGTGTTCAGGTACAGGAAAATCGATCAATGCTCCACAACATGTGTGTGTGATGGAATAACATCCGGATCCAATTCTAGAAGCAAGGATTATCCACAACTCATTGAAAACGAATTAATGCAATACCAACATTCCCCAAGAGAACAAAAATGTTACAAGAATCACAGAACAAAAATCAGACAGTCATGTACATTGATGACAAACTCTGAACAAAGAATAAATAAAGCACACACTGCCAAAGATTTTGGAGGAAATGATACAATGCACTCGTACCAGCTAACACGCTTCATGTCTTGATGTAGTATCCAAGGAAGATGCTGCATAGAAGAACAACCAGAACCATGGATAGGGAAATGCCACTGCTTTTCTTGGTTTGTTTTCTCAACAGTTCCTGCACAGAGAAGGGACCAACTTACAACAGTACAATGCCATAGGTATGAAATGTAAAGGCGTCTAAGGGGCAAATAACTCGAGAGAGACTAAATTGAAAACCAAAAGATGGACATGTGAAGTAATACAAAATACTACAGAAAAACTCAGAAGCGTAAAATACACACAAACTATCTCAGAAGGAGGCATTTATCAAACAAAAAAAGCCTGAACACTTTCAAGGAAAAACAAAACCCACAATGGCTCTAGAAATGTACGTTTTCCACTGGTTTTATGGGATAAGGAACACTTTCAGGAAAAACAAGATGGCAAGTGAGTCTACAGAAACTAACAGCGATGAAGTATCTATCTGTCCACAGAGTAATCACGGCCTCCAAAGAACACCAGAATACTGGGATTTTAGATGGCGTATCGTATATACCTCAGACTAGAGCATTACAGCTCAAGGAAAAGTTCATGCAGGCAATCTAGAGTAAGACTAAACGAAAGACATGGCATAATTAAACCTTGGGTCAACATGTTCAGAAACATATTACATGAAATTTCAAACTAATAGTTCGGCATACCAAATCCATAAGCAGCTTTTGGTTTTGTCTAATAGCAGCAGCTTTCTCCTCACTCAACTTCGAGACCATATCCTGTTGATGTGAAAACTAGTCATTTCAAAACTCAGAGGCAATACAGAAAGGCTATATCAGCAAACAGATCGATCGTTACGATACATTCAAGAAACAGACTGTATTTTAAAGTTTCAAAAGAGAAACTCCCAAGAGCTCTCTGCATAGAAATCCCACCACAATATGCATTAACAAGTCATTTGGCTCTCATATACCTCAATATTTGACAAATCCTAGCGACACAGAAGTGCTAATAGCAAAAAAATTGAAACTAAACCAGTAAATCCTAATGTATCCTATTTCACTCTTCATCACATTCTACAACACTTTGGGTTCCTGAGAATTTCTTGTTATGCTGCTTGTGAACATAATCAGAAGTTCAGAACTATCAGGAACACTTCCCTGCAGGTCTCAGTTTCTCCCCTGACTCATGTTCTAAAGTAGACACTCCACAGTATTACAGTTTACATAATCGAATGTAGTCACGAATAACCAGTTATCACATATATCGCCAATTAAAATATTGCCAATAATTTATTAGACGTACATGGTAAAAAAATCATCAGTGGCATTAGAGGTATATTGAAGAAAAGTTGTAAATTCTAGGAATTGGTTCAGTCAGAAAGGTATAAATGAAAGTTATCTAAATTCTAAACTGTTACGTTGATATAATATGAACTTCAGCAGGTCGACTTTCTACAAATGTGTTTCTACTACAAGCCAGTAAATCACAAAAGACTTCAACGACCCTACTATCGGAAGATGGTTAATTTTCCACATAGTGTGCCCTTATGGTCTATTATTATTATTATTATCCCATAGACTGGCTCTGCTAGCCTCTTATCAACTTCAAATTTGATAACATAATATACTTCCATAAGGTGCAAACTAAGGCATCCACGTGAACAACAGACACCTAAGAGTTTGATGACATCATGAACAGATGAGAAATCCATGAGATATGTACGATGTAAAGAAAGAAAGAAAAATGGACTCACATCAGGGGAAGGATTTCCCATTGATTTCCTTAAAGATCTGGCAACCTGAAAATATTGAGGAAGGTCACAAACAATTTAAGACAACGCAGGGAAGGGGTAAAAACTAGAACAGAAAAATGCATCAGGAACATACATCCTCAGAAAATGTGGACTTTTTAATCTCATCCTCAGCAGAAGATGTACGGGGAGAAGTTCCTTCCTCGTCTCCTTCAGGCACTGGAGATGGAGGATTAACAGGAATGTAAACAACTCTCATCTTGAACTCATCAATGACCTTTCCCACTTCTTTGTTAAACTGAAAATAATTGACAGCAGTCATGTGTCAAACTATTAAGCAAAACGAACCTTCATGATGCAATTTTATTGTAACGTAAAAGTGGGACTATATGAACCCACCAGTTCTTGTGTAACATCTTTAGGTGTTACACCATGAGGAGCAACAACACTCTGAACCAAAAATTTGTCCTTGCATTGCAAATCTGGGGGACTTTCTTTCTGCGCTTGCATTGTAACTAGAAAATGACATAAAATCAACAACCCAATCAATCACCCATGTTTTCACATTCACAGAATGAATCAGCAACAAGTTCAGAAAAACATTCAGCAGATAATAGTAGATGTTATCACCTGTAACATTGCAGAAAGAATTTGGCAAAACAACACCAGCATTAGGCCGAACACAGTACCTTTTCGGATTGGTAGTTTTAACCTTAACAAATCACACACGAAAATTATCAGCTGGATACAAACCGAAACCTTCGGGCAGCTTATCAAACATCTTAATCACAAAAAAAAAACAGTGAATTTACCTTAAAAGCTATATACTGATCTGTCTTATTAGCCAACTGCATGGAACACGAACTTTGCTTCCTCAATTCAACTAAATCCACAAAACCCACAAAGAAACAAATCAAGACCCACTCTCAAAATCACAAGAATCAGCAAAAACCAATAAAAAAGATTAACATAAACAGCATGATGCTATTTCGAAATAAAAATGCAGTCTTGGATCGAAAAATGAAATAATAACCATCCAAATTTACCTTAAACGAGTATACAATCATATAACAAATCAAGAAATTTGCAATTCTAACAGCTCACAAGAACGATAGACGAAGGATTGGATAACTGACTTACAAGGAAACTTTAATTCAGAGGGCTCGATACTGATGAATTCGCCCATGATAATTTAGCTACAACAAATCTGTATGTAATTCACGAAACGGAGATGATTTCGTTCTGTAAAATTAAGCTTGGAATGGAATCGGAAAATTGAAATTTTGTGATTGATATGTAAATTTATTTAGGGTTACTTATATTTTTTGATTTCCAGCTAGTACTACCAAATTGGGGAAAATCCAATTTTGGTTCAGATTGGGATTCCGGAATATTATTATTTTAATCTATCATAGGGAAAATTACAAAGACCCCCTTCTAGATTATCTTAGCACACTTTGACCCCATACTTCTTAGAAATTTCACCGAAGGCCAAAAATTACGCGCCATTTCCGCAAAGTGGTCCCCACCACGACACTTCCAATCCCGCCTTAGAAACAATGGGAAATCGAATTTGAAGTTCCCCTAATAGAGTTTGTAGTCCAAGTTGATGCAGAGTTGAGTAGTCCTAATTTAAAACGTATCGGACTGAGGTTGAAAAACGCCGTTTTAAAATACTTCGTATCATTTTAATTCATTTTGATCATTTTAATTAGTCATTTGACCTCCAAGTCATTGATTCAGTATGCATCCCTTTATCATTTTATGTTTACTTTTTACTCATTAAGAATGTGTACGATTAAAGTTTTTCTTCACTTGGAAGGTGGAACTACTGGGTGTTTCAGTTTCCTTAGCTTTCTGATTCCATGTTTGGCAACTTTAAATATCGAACTTTGCTTCTTCGATAGAACTCTTGTCGTAATTGTGAGGTGGAGGTAGTTTACCAAAGATCGACGAGATGTTGAACTCTCTACTTTCATATACCATAAGTCTACTCATTGTAGAAACTGTTGTATCACTTTAGTAGACACACTTGACTCCATACTTTCGTATCATCGAGTTGTGCACACTTCCTACACTATCTCATAAACATTGGAAGTCGAGTTGAAGCTCCCCCGATAGAGTTTGTTATCCAAGTCGATTTAGAGATGAGGGAGTCCTTAACTTAAAAGTTAACGAATGCAGGTTTTCTTACGTCATTTTTTTAAAAAAACTTCATATCAGTGGAAGCCATCTTGTTCATTTTAACAGTTTGACTCGTATGCTTGATTTAGTAAGTACCCAGTACCCACTATTACTCTCTTACTACTCAATCGCTAAAACCACATCTATCTTATCGTGAATTACATGTAGATATATATGTAGTAACCAATAATCCTAATACTAAAATCTAAGTAATCTTGTAAAAAGGTCACCAAATTCTCTACTTTGAACCAAGTCCCTATCATTTAGTAGTTCAAAAAATGAAAGTCACCATCAATAACAAGCTTAATTCAATACAAGCATTTACTTAGAACTAGTTCAAGATGTTCTACTAATTTTGGAGGTAAAGTAATAACCCTATATTACCCTTGTTCAAGATGTCAAATACCAAATCTACCCTCAACTAGTTCCCCTTATCAAGAACTAGCTAGCCCTTCACTTCAATTCAATGCAGCGGAGCTCGGCGAGGCATGCCCTTCCTCCGGTTCCCCAGCCCGTCCACCTCCGAACTCTCAAAAACCGGTGCATTCTCCGGCCTGTTAACTGACCGGGTCCTGGGCAAGCCGGTTCGTTTCTTCCTCACAACCTCAATCGTTGCACTTGCCGTACAGTCTGCCAAGTCCATAACCAGACCACTGGCCGAACCAGACTCTGTCCCCGTCCAACCATCTTGTTCAAGAACCGAGTCAGGCGTCAATTGTTCGTCATGTAAACCCGGTTCAGGCAGCTCAAGAAACTCACACTTGCGAAGATGGTCGAAAATGTTGCACCCGGTTCCTAGTAAATGCTGAACCTGTACCAAATTGAACAGCAACCCACATCATAAAATCGCAAATCTTGAGATGGGTCCGGATTGTAACCAGTAATACTATACTGTAATAAAGATCGCATTTTCCCAAAGTGACAAATTTCCAAGAAACTTCTGTTTTTCTCAATTAGTGTGTGAACGCTTGGACTAATTTGAAGCTTCTGCACATAGCAGCTAGAGAATTCGGAATTTTAATTCCATAGACAGTTAGACACTATACCAATCCTAGAAACACCACGAAATTCCCTTCGTCTTTTCGAAGAAAACGATTAGATTCAGGGGCGGAGAGAAAGGGGTGGCGAGAAGGGACGGCCGCACCCTCCAAAAATTTCAAACCATCGTTTGTTCTCGTAGAATTTCGAGATATTACCCATTCAACTATCTAAAATATCATTTTCGTCACCCTTAATTTATATTTTTTGGATACGTCACTTAATAGATTAGATACTACTAGAAACACGGTCCTCTTCTTGAATTCGAGATTGAAACCATAACACATTGAAGGCGGAGACAGGAACGAGGTTTAGGGGTGAAAATGATATTTTACAATTTAGAATTTAGGGGCGAACATTTTACAAAGTCATGTGTAAAAGTAAGTGAATTTTCGAAATTCGGGAGGAGTCGCCCCTGGCCCTGGCCACCCCTCTGTCCCGCACATTGAATAATTATTAAATTACACGTCTATAAAAGTTCGAGCGAACAAAATTACGACTCAATTTTCTTATTCGGAATTTAAATGTGATGCCAATTGAACAACTATAGTTAAAAAGAAACTTTGAAAGTTTGAAGAGAATGAATTGATAAAGTAAAGAAATGAACCTTGCAAGAGATAGAACAGTAGCAAAATGAATCATGGAGATTTCTGTCACAGGTTAAGCAGAGGGAGCCAGAAGCTTTGTAAGACCTTGGCAGAGGCCTCTGTTGCAGAAATATCACTTTTGCTTTGTTACTAGTGTATCTCTGCAAAAGTAACATGAGTTGTTCTAATAAAATGCAGCAAAATAATTCATCAAAAGCCATAACATGACATAAATCATAAATGTGAATGCAAAATTGACCAACAAGACACCATTTCAAGAACTGTAAAGTTGCTTTGGACTTACTTGCACATTTTCACAATCCATCAATTTCTCTGCATCTCCTACTCTTATCACATTGTAGTACACATACCTCCTTATCTGCCATCAATTTGAACAATTCAAACAATTCAATAATCAATAAGTCGGGAGTTCGAGTTAATTCTTTGTCGTTTAAAAACAAAAAAGGATACGGGTGTCTCAGATTGTCACACGAGTGAATTTTACGAACCTGCAGGAGACGGTGAGAGCGGTGATCGGGTAGGCAATGAGAGCAAATGCCTTCACAGCAATCCACACAGAAGACATTCTTCTCGTTCTTCTTCTTCTCTTCGTGAACTATGCAAGCGTTGAAGAATTTCTCCGTCAGAATCGCCGAAAGCCACTCCGGGAACACGTCGTTTTCGTCCATCTGCAATCAAGAATCAAATGTTTAACACTGCATTACATAATTTACATAGAAAATGAATGAGAAAATGGAGAATTCAGCAGCTGAGCAATTGGACTTACTGCTGTTGTGAGACTGGAAAGTGTTGTTGAGTTCACTTATTTATACTGGTGTTAAAGAACAATTAGGTGGATTATTGAAGAAGAATGATGGAGAAATGGAAGGATTAATAAATGAAGGAGTAGCTAGAGAGAGAGGGAGGGAGAGAGAGAAGGTGCAAGAAAAGAGAACGGCGCTGCAGAAAACAGAGGAAGATGAAACTGTTACCAATGAAGCAGCTGCAGCATTTATAGTCTTCTTGGAGAAGATGTTGAAATGGAATGGTAGTACTGTTTGTTCTTTCGTAATTTATCATGTAATATCGTCTATAGTTAAACATACATTACAATATTCTTGTTCGTTGTAATTTATCGTGTTATATCGTTTATGGTTAAATATACATTATAATATTCTTGTTCGTTGTAATTTATCGTGTTACATCGTTTATGGTTAAACTTACATTATAATATTCTTGTTCGTTGTAATTTATCGTGTTATATCGTATATGATTAAACATACATCATGATATTCTTGTTCGGTGTAAGTGTTATAACTTTTTAACTACTTGTTCTTGCAAGTGTACCATGATTGTACTCTTCATTCTATATCTGTTATACACAAATATTGTTCTTGTGACAAGCTTTTTTTACTTTTTATAGTACTCTAGAAAGTTGAAAATGGACTATTTTGATATCTTAAATTTTCTCCTTTTCGGAAGGCAAGTAAATTTTGTTAGTTAAAGGTGACAAAGTTAAATCGGCAGGAAAAAATTTGCAAGGTTTGAACCAGCTCATCTCCAGAACGTCAACACCTGTACTCCTCATAAAACCCATGTACGAGTTCCTTAATTGACTGTTTAGTGAGTTTTATGCATGGTTTATAACTTGTTTCCTTCGTCTTTTCCCAAGGATGTAAAGCTTGGTAGTTAAACAGGACAACGTTACAGTGAGGTCGTAATAAATATTTCACTAAAATAAAGTTACGAGGTATGAACCAGCTCATCTCCAGAACGTGAGAGCCCGTACTCCTCATAAAACCCATTTACCAGCTCCATAATTGATTGGTTTTGCTTTTTGGAAGGGATGTGCGTAAATTTTATTAGTTAAACGGGACAAGATTACAACGAGGCCATAATAAATGTTTCACTAAACAAAATTTACGAGGTCTAAACTAGCTCATCTCCAGACCGTCAGATCCCATACTCATAAAACTCATTTAAGAGTTATATTACTTGCTCAGTTTTATATATATAAATAAGTTTTTAAAAAATACATATATTTCTAATAACTGTATACTATCAAATTAATATTTATAAAATATTTTGACATTTAGGTAATTTTGTATCATACACATTCCATATATAAACATAAAAGTTACAATTGATTGGTTTGGTAGTTGGAAAAGTAAATTACATTAGTAAATGTGTAATTAATCCCAAAACCTTAAAGTCAACATGTACAAATGGTATTACTAGCTACATCATATAACTCAAGTGTATTTTGGTATATGTGAGATGATGTATTAGTGAATAGGTTTCTGCTGTAAATAATGTAACTGTGAAGTTGTATCTCTAACTTTTTAACATATCACACTCTACAAGAGATACGAAACTAACAACAACGATTGTTGTCTCACTCACATGAACAATAAGTGTTAGTGATAATCTACCAATATCTCACTTACTGTACCCCATGTCCCAAATTTGTGCGTAAGACGTAACTTAATTTGGGAACTCATACCAATTCCAACGATTCGTTGGGATTTCAGACCTACAAGTATCACGCGTAAGATCCGATTTTAAGGTATTAATGTGTATAAACTTATTAACTTATATCCGATGTCCAGTATATATGATGTAAACTTCAAATACTTATTGCAAACCAAACTGTTTAGACTAATTATTGAGAAAGACCAGTTTTAATTTAACAAAATATCTCGTGTTTTAGTTCTTAAATAAAATCATGTAAATGTGTATAAGTATGTTATCAGGTTTACTGTACATTTAACATAGTAATGGAAGGTGAAGTTGAGTTGAGTATAAATGTGAAGAAATGATGTATGTATTGATTTCCATGAAAGTAACCTGAAAATACAGAAACAGTAAAAGGCTAGCTAGATTTAGATACTCCATGTTAGTTCCATTTTCAGCTTCCCCTAAAATCAAATAAATCAAATCTTCCTGTGCCAGAAATAATGCACAAAAAGGAGTAATTGCGTATAGGATTCATGTCAAGATGAGTCATAGAAAAGGCTTCAAATTTAATGTAGAAAAGTTGCATACCCCGAGATGCAAAATTTGAAACTTTTACCATGAATTTTGATCAATAATTTGAGAAAATGTAATGTAATTAACTCATTTAGGGATGCAGAGTATAATCGATGTTACTCCCTTCGTCATGCCAACGATGGCAGTAATGTAACTATAAAAAAAAATTGACAGTGGAGACGTGGAGTTCAAAAGAATTGAAATCTCATTCCAAAGAGGATGCTACTTCATCTCCGGTGATCTAATCACATCATTTTATAGTTAAGCGTTTTTTTTATTTGAAACAATTTCACAATTCGATAGCTTTTATCGTGATTTTTTTTAATTTTAATAACGTATACACAATCAAGACAGATTTTGAGAGAAGTGACATTGTGTTGGTATTTGAGTCATCTAAAACTGTAGATTAATCTTGATTGGGCATGTAGTTTGGGTGGAATCGAAATTCTTTAGTTTTTACTTTATGAAAAAGTTGACATGACACATTTGAGAGAAGGAATTTACATGTAAGTGAAAAAGTATAGTATAAATTTATAGCTCGAAATAGTATAATAAATCTCTCGAGATAGAGTTGGCTTACAAAGTTGTAGTCAAACAGAAGGTGAACATTACTAATGAGATTGTGTCTTAAATATGGGATCTTGTCCATGACTAGGTAAAGGATGTTAAGATTCACTAATGAGATTTTGTGTCCATGACTAGGTAAAGCATGAGAATGACAAACATGAAGCTGTCAAAGAATAAATAAATGAACATAAGTTCATGTTAAATTCACCTAATATCTTTTAAACTGAACTGAACAGAAATGAATAGTCCGAATTAAACTGAATTCAAGTATAAATTTGAATAATGCAAACTGATTTGAACTTAAATTAAAGTACACTAAACCAGACTAAAAATCAAATTAGCATGAAAATGTGGACTTTGGACAAAGTATGATCTCATTTATGAGGAGGAAAAGACTTTGTAGAGCAGTAGATCACAGTGTGAGGAGGTTAATGTGGGAAGAATGTGGCATGATTTTGGGTGAGAGATATGTCAAAGACAGACAAAGAGATGTTTGCAGTTTGCATGGGAAAGTAGCATCAAACAGTGTTTCTTCACAGTATTTGTATTAGCTAGCTAGAATGCC
>JAYMSL010001543.1:0-16845 GCA_036897195.1 Plantago coronopus
TACGAACAGAAATAAGAAAATTAAAGTTACTTTAGATTTAATTTAATTTATAAATGTAATTAAAGAAAGTGGAAGAAGATTAAAGAGAGGATAAGTATTATGCAGAAGACTAGAAGAGAAATAGAGAGAGAGAAAGGACTAAGGAGCAAATAAATCTGTTAGCTATTATAACAATTGAGATGGAGTGACGTGTTCAAATCTCCACCCTTTAAATATTCAGAGCAGATGATAGAACAGAACTTCAGAACAGAGACCCTCCCGTGCCGGGAGTTGCATATCAATTTTAAGGCTCCGGATACTCTGTTCTGAATTAATGCTCTATCTCCTATTCTGAATGTTAAGATCATGATGACACGTGGAAAGCATAAAATTTGGGGCCACTTTTCACCGTTTCAGCCCTTTTCCCCTTCCGTGCACTTGTTTGTAAATTAAGTGAAGTAAATTTAACAAAAGATGGATTTCCCTATGTAATTTTCTTCAACTCCATATTTATTCAATTTCTACCACCTATTCTGTCATTTCCAATATTCCTTGTCCGTCTATGCATGCAAAGTTTTCTCATTTTCTTGTTAAGATTTTTAATCATTATATACTTTATACATACAATAAAAATTTAGTTTCTAAATATTCATACTCATTTTCATACTCTCTAGTCTCACATCTAAATTGTTAAACTTTATACGTATGTTGTGGGCGGAGTTTTAAACGAAAAATAAAATGTATTCTAGAAATGAAAAAATGTTGTAAAGAACTAGAAAAATTAACTTGGTCCGCTAACTACTCTTAATGAGTTTTCTTTTATAATAGCACAGATAATGGTAAATATGGTAAATATTACAGACTCCATATATTCCCGTTAAACTTCATAAATTAATTATTTTTAGTTGTCCAGTAAAATTTTTATATATTTATACAATTAAAAACAGAAAAGAGGAAAAATTGTGAGAGGAGCCAGTTTCACTCCCCCTGAGTGCGGTGCAGTTCTCTGCTCTCCCAAAAAAAAGAAAAGCAGGAAAGAGATTAGGGTAGTTAGCGAATCAAAATTAATTTTTCCAGTTTAACTCTTCCAATAACTTCATATTTAAATGTCTTTATTATATTTTTCACAAAATATTGTTGATTTTATTTTATTCTGAGTAACGATTTATATATAATTATGAGAAACTTTTGGGAGAATCCATGAATGTGGTTTTTTTTCGAAAAGTCCACCTTTTTTGTTTTTGAAATTTGGCCTTAAAAACATCATTTATTCACAATATAACATCACCTATTTTATCATAAATATCAATTATATACAACAAACATCAACTATTTACAATAAACATAATCAATTTTTCAATAAACATCAACTATTTGCAATACATCAACGGTTTACCATGAAATATCGACTATTTACATTATAATCAACTATTTTATCACTAACATCAACTATTTATAAATTATTAACTGTTCAATCATAAACATCAAATATTTTATAATAAACATTACTTATTTTAGCATTAACATCAACAATATTAAGTAGACTTTCCGAAAAAACCAATAGGTCGGGGGTTCGGGTCACATTTGCCTCTTCAAAAAAATAAAATAAATATTAAGTTGACTTTCCAAAAAGACCAATTATAGGTGGACTTTCCCAACAATTAGTATATAATTATATCTCAATGAAAATATTTATACTTTTATATATATAGTAAACTATACATTTATAAATTTCGCAAAGTTTCGCATGTGAAAAATATCTAGTTTTTATAAATGAAATCTACTCACACAATTTAATTATTTTCTCACGTTTTACAATATTTTTTCATTTCTAAAATACATTTTATTTTTCGTTTAAAACTCCGCCCACAACATAGGTATCTTCAACAATTTAGATGTGAGACTAGAGAGTATGAAAATGAGTATGAATATTTAGAAACTAAATTCTTATTGTATGTATAAAGTATATAATGATTAAAAATCTTAACAAGAAAATGAGAAAACTTTGCATGCATAGACGGACAAGGAATATAGGAAATGACAGAATAGGTGGTAGAAATTGAATAAAAATGGAGTTAAAGAAAATTACACAGGGAAATCCATCTTTTGTTAATTAATTAAATTTACTTCAGTTAATCTACCTATGGAAACAAGTGCACAGAAGGGGAAAAGGGCTGAAACGGTGAAAAGTGGCCCCAATTTTTATGATTTCCACGTGTCATGATCTTAACATTCAGAATAGGAGATAGAACATTAATTCAGAACAGAGCCTCCAGAGCCGTTAGTTAGGTAAATTAGGCGGAGCAGTAATTAATGCAGTTGCTCATGCTAGTTATTTAGCGTTTGGTGTTAGATGTTGATGGATCAACGGTATGTCTACCCTGTTCTTCCTTCGTCTTGTCTCCCTCCACTATAAAGTTTGCAATTCTTTCTCACTTGAGTTGACTTGTCTATGCTTGAATTTGTTCATACTTGGTTGGACTGCGTGACGCAAGTCACGCAACATATACTTGAGACTTCAGAGTATGATGATCTGTCCGGGCATGATAATTTTTGTTTGAACATTATATATGTAATTTTATCGTAGAGATAAGATAACCATCTGAAACCATTTAATAATGTTCCTTCTGTTTCAATCTTACCTTCTAGCAGTCTGCATTTTTAAGGAAATGTAAAGTTAAATGAAGAAGCATATGAAAATTGATGGAATAAAGTAAGAAATACAATGAATAATAAAGTAAATAAATAGAGTGAATAAGTGAAAAAGTGAAAAAGAAAGTGAATAAAGTAAGAGGTAAAGATGAACAAATGACAAGAAGGAACCTTCCTAAAAAAAATCGCACAATCAAGATATGAGATATGCTCTGGTTTTGTGATCATACTAGACCATGGTATAGAGATTGGACTACAAACCAGTATGTGTTACTTGAAAAAAAAATAATTAATTCATAGATTAAAAAAAAAAAAATAATTCGAATTTTAAAACAAACATATCTTAATTTACAATACAAATTAGAACAAGATGGACTTTTTGTTGTATTTTTTAAATCACAAATGTGAAAACATAAAAGCAAAAGATCTCCATTTGTATTAAATGGGTTGTCATGTCAAGTGATAAAGACTATTAAAGTGTACTTAGATGGAATTTTACTAATACAATTTTCGCTTTAGAATTGGATAAGATTGTAATAGATTTAGTAAAAAAGTATTCGAAAAAAATTAAGACACGGAGAATACAATGTGTGAGTCGGTCTGTATTTCCCTATCATCTACTACTAATTCTCATATTCATTTTTTACATAATATATCTACTAAAAATAATAAATTCAAATGAAAAGTTTCGGACGGAAAAATCAGGAGTCAAAATAAGAAAGTATGCTAAAATCATTTTGGTGGTGAGGGGTGAAGGTGGTATTATCAATACCACGTGTAACCCAACACTTCGTGACATACCACAATCCAGTACACTACTTTTGTCCAGTAAATAATCCTAAAAGTAAATCGACAAAGAAAAAGGTGTGAGTGTGCTGCTTGCTCAGGCTATAAAGAGCTTCTGCCTCGTTCATTCAATGGTGCAGACCGGCAACTTCGATGGAAGAACCCCTACTACTGCAACCTGATGGCGTCTCAGTGGCCCCATCTACACGGCGAGTGTTTGTGGAGGAGATGAAGAAGTTGAGTTACATAGCTGCACCAATGGCGGTTGTTACTGTATCTCAGGCCTTGTCTCGTCTCGTTTCGATGATGATGGTCGGTCATCTTGGTCAGCTTGCCCTCTCCGGTGCTGCTGTGGCTACCTCTTTCGCAAATGTCACTGGCCAGAGCCTTCTGGTAACTAGCTTGTTCTTGTTCTGTTTTGTTAAGAGAAGTTTCTTCATTTGGAAGGATTGTTAAAAAAGTGGTTTTGGGGGTTTTATAATGGAGGTTAACTGTTTGATGAATTGACCAGCTCAATTTCAGATATGATTATCATGCTATTGCTACTTGCTAGCCATATTTCTCTGTTCAACTAGTTGATGGTAGATGAAATAAGCTGATCTTTACATTCAGATCAGCTTAATTATTTCATCGAAATCGAAATTCGAATAGTCATTAATCAAGGCCTAACACTCCCATATGTTTACAATTGATCAGTGACAATTTGTATGGGACACAAGCTTACCGACTATTCGGAGTAAAAAGCACACCTTTCTGCTTTGGTTCAGCTTAAAACAAAACTAGAAAGCTTCAAGAAAGCTAATTTAGTAGTAGTGTTTTGAGTTTTTGACCTATATTATGTTTAGCACTTACGAATTTTGATAGCTCATAAGCATTTCTGTACAGGGTACTGAATGAAGAGGGTAATCTGACATTTTCTCTGTTTTCCTTTCAGAGGATTGCATATTGATCAAACATGGATATTCATGAATGTGAATCGTTCTATCTAACTTATGTAGTTACTTGATTTCGAACAGTTTGGATTGGCTGGTGGGCTCGAGACCTTGTGTGGTCAGGCATTTGGAGCGAAGCAATACTACAAGCTTGGAACATTCACCTATGCAGCCATTATATCTCTTCTTCTAGTTTGCCTTCCGATATCTTTGTTATGGGTCTTTATGGACAGGATACTAATATGTGTGGGCCAGGATCCTTTGGTTTCTGCTGAAGCTGGCAGATATGCCGTTTGGCTTATTCCGTCGTTGTTTCCATATGCGATTCTTCAGTCTCTTACTCGGTATTTGCAGACGCAGAGCTTAATCTTTCCAATGCTTTGGAGTTCTTTAGCAGCTCTATTGTTCCATATACCTGTTTGCTGGACTTTAGTCTTCAAGGTGGAATTAGGAATTGCTGGAGCAGCACTGGCACTTGGTCTGTCTTATGGGTTTAATGTTATACTCCTCCTTTTGTACATCAATTACTCCGAGACTTGCAAGAAAACGTCTCAAGCTCCGGCTACCAGTCTCATACTGCCCAGTATGAGGAAATTCTTCTGCGTGGCTGTCCCCTCTGCTTCGATGGCTTGGTAATGGATTCGGTTTCTTTCCTAATTGTTATTGAGTTATTCCAGAGCTTCAAGTTGAGCTATTTCATGAATGCTAATCTCTTTAAAACAACTTAAATGCAGTCTCGAATGGTGGTCCTTCGAAATTCTGGTACTGCTCGCTGGACTTCTCCCAAATCCGCAACTAGAGACGTCAGTGCTTTCAATATGGTTAGTTTCGTAGTTTGTTTACATCAATTCTCCCTACTACGATGAAAATTGCATGAACGTTTTGGCTCGATATGTACTAATAAATGTCCTTATTATCACTGTTTCAGTCTCTTGGTCTGTGCACTGCACTACTACATACCATATTCCATCGGTGCTGCTGCAAGGTACGTAAATGCCGGTATTGCTTCATAGTTCATACTTATCTTCTTCATCATCATGCACCTGTAAGTTCGTTTGTGACATTTGCAATGATTTTGTAGCACAAGAGTCTCAAATGAACTTGGGGCAGGATCTGCAGAGCGCGCCCGACAGTCTGCTTGGGCAGCTACTGCTCTATCTATAACTGAGGCCATTCTTGCTTGCTCACTCCTCATCTCCTGCCGTTCTTTTGTTGGATATGCATTCAGTAGTGAAGAAGCAGTTGTCAGATACTTGGGACACATGACCCCGTTTCTCTGTCTCTTGCTCGCACTGGATTGCATTCAAGCAGTATTTTCAGGTTCAGTCCAAAATCTGTTCTTATTGTTGCATCTTCAAAATCCACTTCAGCCCTTATTTTTGGTTCCATAATAGATTGCCCAGGAACATCTCATTATGTTGTTGGTTACAGGAGTTTCCAGGGGAAGTGGGTGGCAGCATCTTGGGGCATACATAAATCTAGGTGCGTACTATCTGGTTGGATTACCAATGGCTGCAGTTCTAGGTTTCGTGTTTCATTTACGGGGAAAGGGTCTATGGATCGGACTAAACATGGGATCAGTAGTACAATCCATACTGCTGTGCCTTATAACATGTCTCATTAATTGGAGAAAACAGGTTGGTTCTGCACTCTTTTCAACATACACATGCAACTAAAACAGATTCGAGCATTCATTGTAGCTAGCAAGACATAACATCCAAACTTTGACATAACAGGCATCAATTGCTCAACAACAGATACTGGAAGGCAGGACGGTAGATGATAAGGATGAAGAAAAAGCATAGGACAAAACCTTTCCTAAGCGTCAAATATCGAGGTTCAGTTTCGTTCTTTGTACTTATCTGATGTATTCTAGTTCAGCTAATGCCATTGAAGCATGGAAATTCTGAATTACTTCACTGTATCTATCCGAAATCCGGTTTTCATTTATCTCACTGGTTGGGGATTAACCATTTTCTCAGTATTCGTGTTCAGACGTAAAACTAGGTAGCACAAATAGATGAATTATCAGGAATACTACAAGTGAAACTGAAACAGGAAGATTATCAAGGCAGTATATTAATATATCTTAACAGTAGAAGTTCTCATTTCCAGTACAAGACTGTTTTTACATTACATTACATGCCACATCTACTGAATTATGTATCTATTCAAAGAGATAAAGTGCGATAGTGACTGCTTTTATTAAGAGTAAACATAGAGAAAAACAGAACAGCTGCTGATGCATAGAGAAAGCAACACGTAGCATCGAACTTTAGAAAGGCGGTGGCGGAAAAGGCCTGACGAAAGGTGGCGGTGGACCGACTCGATCATCATGGTAGGGTGGTAGGGCAGGGCGATTGATCGTGAAGACTAGCGGTGGGGGACCGGGCTGTCCAGGAAGTATGTTAAACGGTGGCGGACCAGGTTGTCCAGGAAGTATGTTATACAGCGGCGGTCCGGGTGGTAAATGGACTGGAGTTGGAGGAGGTGGAGGTGGTGGTGACGGTACCTCGTGGAAGATCGGTGTTGGAGGTGGCGGAGGTGGTGGTGGTGGTATGTCATAGAAGCTCCCGAGCACTGCTCGAGGCGGTGATGGTGCCTTGTAGAAGCTGGTAGGCGGTGGAGGTGGTGGTGGAGGATCAAACATGGGTGGTAAGGGTGGTGCAGAAGGTGAAGATGAATGGTGTTTTCTGTATGCCATGTGTTTGTCTTGTGTGTAATTAGTTCCGTGTGTGTGCAGCAGAGGTTCAAGTATTGGATCAGCAGGATTTATCACTTTTGATTGCAATGGATAATTACCTGAGCACAACTTTAGATGTGTGTTATTTGCATTGATGTCCTTTTGTTTGTGTGATTTTACATTTAACTAGGGATGGTAATGAGCCGAGCCGGGCTTCCACAGGCCCGCTTAAGCCCGCAACTGTTTTTATGCCTAAACCCAGCCCATGGGGATCTACCGGTCCTAGATTTCAAGTCCAAGCCCGGACTGTTTATACTGAGAGTGTTAGACGGTTAGACCATTGACATATACTGTGTTGTAAATCGAAACACATTGATTTTACATTAAAATCATAGTGTGTTTAACTATTAATGGTTAGTGTAACAGATAACTTACTCATAAAATAAACATCATTCTTAAAGCCCGTGCCTGAAAGTTAGCGTGGGCTTGTCACACGGGTCCTGTCTAGTGTTGAAGCTCAAACCCGGCCAATATGGTACTTTCAATCAGGTCCGAACCCAAAAAAGCAGACCCAAACTCGGTCCAGACCCGGTAGGACTAATCCCCATCCCATCCCATGGCCATCATCCCTACTTTTAAATATCCCAAGTATCACCAATAATAGCAAGTTTTAGAATTGCACATAATCCATTTGCCTCTTTACCTCACCATTGTTTATTCTTTGATACTTTAGATTTTTAGCTCTTTGTGCTAATGTGGTGTACAACGCAATACATAAACAAGGAGTATATCCGACGGATGGGGTCTTGCTACTCACGAATCACAATTCCGCACATGCTTCAAAGAACAATTGATAGTCGAAGTTGGATGAATGCCGAAAGTGATTTCAGAATTTCAGTTATCTGAAAAGAATCCAAGCTAAAGAAAGTATAAAGATGAGGTAAGTACGCGTATACAATGAACTAGATTCCAGGAATTTGATACTACAACTTGCTAAAATAGTCATTTTTTATGCTGTTCACATGCTATAATAGGCATATATATATTTCTGTCTTCAATCAGATAGCAATCACAAGTATTTCTCGCTTCAATCACTAGTGTTACAGATTTTTGTGCAGGTGGAGAACTAATGGATTGCGGAAAGGCTAAGGGCTTGTTCGGTTATGGTTATGGGGGAGGCGATTGCACGCCTAAACCGTATCATCAACAGGGACGTTATGGTCCTCCTGCTGAGTTGGGATATGGATCATACCCCCGTGTCCGTGTGGCTTATCGTCCAACTGATTATGCCTGTTCATCTGATTCAGGTATATATGTCGTCAATTTTGAGTTCATAACTGTTCCTGTGTTCATCAAACAAATTGAAACAAATACCATCTTATGTACAAGATCGAACTTGTAACACAAATGTTCCTGTTCTGTTCTCTTTCTATATTATATGAACTGTCTGGCTTTTACAGAAAGTGAGGATGACGAGTTGGAGTGTTCGTATGAACTGGGAAACCAAACTGGGCCGAAGAAGCAGGGAAGCATCAGAGAGTGTTCAAAGCTCCCTGGAACAGGACTAAATCAGTCTCCAATTGACATCAAGAGTGACGAAGCTGTTCTGAGTCCTAGCCGGTGGAGTTTCAGGACATACTACAAGCAAGCTCAAGCTACACTGACCAACTTGGGGAGTAGTGTTCAAGTACGGATATATATACTCTGCTGTACACTTGTACTGAACACTAGTAGAATTGCGAATATTGCTTAGAATCTTACAAGTGTTTTTCTATTAGGTAAATTGGGCTGATGGAAATGCAGGAGGTATTATGATAAATAATGCTGCGTATACTTTGCAACAAGGTCACTGGCATACTCCTTCTGAGCACACCGTGGATGGTAAAAGGTATGTATATATATCTTTTGTATGATTCTAGTGGATAAGTTACTTTGTTTGAATGTTACGAAGATATGTTACGAAAATTACAACTTCAATGTTTATTGGAAGTGAAGATATGAACTGGAGCTACATCTAGTTCATACCAACACCAGAGGAGAGATTGCTGTCATTGGTATCCTGTACAATCTCGGAGCTGCTGATCCATTTCTTGCTCAGGTAAATAGTTTTTGTGTCTATTTTTTCTTCATATCAGTTGATGTTCAACAACTTTGCTTAATGTTTCGAAAACAGAACACTGGTCTAACTCGTTGCAAATCTTGTACTATTTGTTCAGCTTCTTCCGTACCTTCGCTCAGCTGGTACACCTCAACAGCAAGTTGATGTTGGTTATGTTAACCCGGATGATACTCGTTTTGATACAACAAGCTATTACAGATACAATGGTTCCTTGACAACTCCTCCTTACTCGGAAGATGTTATTTGGACAATGATCAGAAAGGTAAATTATTCCATCCCATTGATCGAGCTCAATAAATAAAATTAAAAAAAAAAAGAAGAATTTTTTGTGTTATTCGTCACATTAGATATCAAATTTGTCTCCAGAAGTTATCGTGACAATGTTTTCGTCACAATCGTCAGTTAAAAGTTAAAAACGTCGCAATAGGTACTTGGTGATGAATTTAAAGTTTTGTCGTAGAAAGCGCCTTACTTCTACAATTAAATTTTGTCCCAATAAAATACGTTCCGGTGACAATTTTACGTCTCCAAAGTGTCTAAAATCGTCACTATAGGCTAGTTTCGTCACAACAAAGCCAAAAAAATCAACTGCTTCAGGGACAAAAGCAAATTTGTCACAAGATAAGCAAGAATCTGTATTGAGTATTGACTAATGTTGTTGATCAATTTGGTTGGCAGGTGAAGACAGTTTCACAAGCTCAAATAGCAGCACTCAAGAATGTTGCTGATAAAGTAAGCAATACTACCAGAACTACTAGAAAAACTTTTTCTGATAATTTCAGGAACAGAAGTAAAATCATAGAGAAGCTTCTACAAGTAACAAAATGTTGAATAAAACAACTGAGAATGTTAGAACTTAGAATACATATTAACATATGACAAAATATGATCTCTATAAAATTTCAAAATAAGGACTGATATGTCATGGCCTAATTAGCAACTGTGTTTATCAATTACAGAATCACATGGAAAACGCGAGGCCAGTTCAGAACTTGAATGGAAGAACTGTAATCCTGTATCAACAGTAGAAGATTGCGATTATTTCTGCTGCGAATCTGTATTGGTTATTTGTTCCTGGAATAGTTTGGTGTGTTTGCATTTGATTTCCAATAAGAGTTCTTCCTTCTCCTCTGTTCTGAGGGGCAAGTAGAATAAATGACAGGTACATAACTTGATTGAAGTACGTTCGAGGGTCTCGCGGTCACAGCAGATCTTATCCTGAGAAAAGAATGAAGATAGTTCTGATCAAGAAGTGATGTAATTTGGCAGTTCAGAATCCAAAGATAAGCTAGCAGCTAGCTATCAGGACTGCAAAGATGCCTTGTCTTGTGCTTATTGTATCTTTAACTATTTGTCATGTTGATTTTATGTAAAAAATTTATACCTGATGAATATCCAGCATGTTTATTGAAGTACATGCAGTCATGCAGTACAAATAGAGAGTCATCAAAAAGGGTTCGAGTTCGGGTTCGGTATCATACAAATCACTCCAACTCATTTTTCCATCTCTTATCAATATATCATGATTATAATAAATTCTAAACTTCGTTTCATGTCAAATTTCTTATAGCCAACCTTTATTTTTCAATTAGAACCCAAAAAAATTGACGTGGCAGCCGTGTTCGTTTTCCCAATGTGGGAGACGAATCGACCGCGAGGATTAGGACCCGTTTTCGTCAACATTACTCGGTAGTGGTGAGGATGCATGGTCTTACACCAGCTTAAGGAATAGGGATTTATGTAATTTTTTGAACAAATGTGGAGCCCTTAATTAACAAAACTGTGTCGTTTTGCTCACCCTTTTCTACATAATGGAGGAGCAAGAAAAACACCTTCCTCATTTTAATTTAACTTTGCTTTTGGTGATGTGTGGACTCTGGCTCCTAGTGCCGTCTTCCAAAGCAAAAGATAAATTTTACTAGTACCACTAGTTTTTCTTTCTTTTTAGAAAAAAAAATCTATACTAGCTACAATACACCTTTTAGGATCTGTTTAATTTACTTGAACTTATCTAAAATGAACTAAATTCATGTATAAATTTATACTATGTAGATTTAAACTAAACTGATCTTACCTAAACTGAATTAAACTGAAATTAAGTTGAATTGAACATGACCTTAGTCCACCTACAATGGTGACCATTGTTATCGAAGGGTTATGTCGCGACCTGTTGTCGAGAGCAAAACTAATAGAGTGGTGGAGAACAACGATTAAAGAGAAAAAGAATAGTGTTTTTCAAGTATTTAAACATGTAAAAGAGATCGATTTCGGCAACCGGTTTAGTGACCGTCGTCGCGACCAAGGCTGCTGCAAACTAGGCATTTTGGCCATGCACAAGCCTAATATATTATATATGTCTCATTCTTCCAACCTTTTATTACAATCTTTTCTCAATTACCTTATTTTACATTTTCGTCTAAAACTCGGTGTCCTCTAAATGTACAAGAGGAACTAGAAAAAGTATACAAAGTGACGTGTAAGAAGAAACAATAATTAAGCAGCAAAAGTTAGTTTCAAACATTCAAAATGCATGTATTCTGCATGGGACAAATTAAACAACAGGACGCATATCATAAACGTTTCCAGAATCAATCAATACTCACATATCAGAATCTCTATATAATCTTACTACTTCCTCAAATAATTTCACAGCATCTTAAAATTAACTAGAAATTAATTTTGCCGTTTCCAGAGAAAAAGAAAAAAAAAACTAGAAATGGCAGTTGGTGCAGTTTCCCTTCTAGCTCTAAAATCCCTCAAGCCAATCTTGCTTCTTGTCTCCCTTCTCTATTTCATAAATGATAAACTCTTAACAGAAAATGAACACGAAGAAGATCAGCTGCATTACTCTTACGTGCCGGGAACCCCAACCGGACCTGAAAACTGGGGCAGCCTTCACAAAAACTGGACGCTCTGCAGAACAGGGCGAAGCCAGTCTCCGATTAATATACAAAGTTACCATTCCGTGTTACATCCGACTAGGTGGAGCTTAGGAACACACTATCAGCCAGCTAAGGCTATACTCAAGAACTTGGGGCATGCTGTTCAGGTATGATTATCTTGTTGCTCTAGCTTAGCACTAGTAGGATTGTGAATATTGCTAACACGAGTTTTAATCCGTGTATGTGTTTTTAGGTGCAATGGGGGGATGGATCTGCAGGAAGTATTGTGATAAATCGCGAACTATATACTTTACGACAATGTCACTGGCATACTCCATCCGAGCATAGTTTGGATAATAAACGGTATGTCTAATAATGTAAACATTGTTGCAAGAAAATGAAAAGTATTTTTTAAAAAATCAAGTGAGCAATAAGATCAAATCAGAAGTACATTTTCTTCTCAATAGAAAAGAACTCAACAGGACTATAAAAAGGGAATTAAAATACTTTGAATTCATCCGGAAATTAGGGGGAAGATGCGATAATATTGTTCTGATATTTGTGTGAAATATATGCTCGTTGCTTTGAGAAATGCACTTAAATATACATAAATTGCAAATATGTTCTGCAGATATGAAATGGAGTTACATCTAGTTCATACCAACGACAATGATGACATTGCTGTCATTGGGATCCTGTACAAACTCGGACCTGCTGATCCCTTTCTTGCTCGGGTAACAATTCATAAATTCAATTGAACATTATTGTTCAACAGCATGGTTGATGTTTCTAATTCATGTTACATCGTATGTAGTTTGTTATGTTCTTTGTTTTCGTTCAACTAGAAACAGATCTTGGTCTAACTAGCTAGCATTGTTCTTCAGATTGTTCCGTACCTTCAATCAGTTGGTACTTCAGGACAAGAAGTTGATGTTGGGTATGTCAACCCGGATAAGATTTGTTTCGACAAAACAAACTATTACAGATACAGTGGTTCTTTGACAACTCCCCCATGCTCGGAGAATGTTAAATGGACAGTGATCAAGAAGGTATATCGATCCGTATATATACTGTATACAATTCCAGTATCACGATTATATTTTCATACGTGTAATTAAGAGTGTAAAACTATGTAAGTGTGACATTTAAAATTGTACTATTAAGTATTAACTAAAAAAGTTTGTGTAATTCGATTTGCAGGTGAAAACAGTTTCACAAGCTCAAATTATGGCGCTTAAGAATGTTGTTGATGCAGTAAGTACAGAAAATTTACTGCTTTAAATTCGAAATTTATCTTGAATTTGGCAAGATATATAAGAAAAATGAGAAACCTCTCCTGTTGGCCTAATTGGCCTAATCGGCCTAATCAGCATTCTATGTATTTCAGGATGCAGTGAAAAATGCTAGGCCAATCCAGAAGGTGAACGGAAGAACAGTAGTCATGTATCATCAGTTTTTCGAAGATCAGTCAGCTATTGAAGGCCATTCTTCTGCTCTCTAATTATTCTGTCATTCTGCAACGAAACCATATCAACCAGACGACGTTATGTGTCTATAGTCGAGTGTTGTTTTTCATTCTCTGTCAAGTGTGAGATGAATAAAACGTTACTAGTATTCGAACAGAGGAGCATCATGTATGTAGTGTACTTATAGGATGGTGAAATTCAGAACTCTTTAAGTCTTAACAGCCTGAGAATTCAATTTGATTTTTGTATGTTTATGCGTTAGATCGACTTACATAGTTACAACTAAGCAAAACATTCGAAATCAGTAGTCCAATACTTTTACAACCATGTTATAACATCGATATGTTCTAAACCAAAACATATATATCTGTTTAGAAAACTAGATCAGAGGATCGATCTATTGTAACTTTTTAAAAAATAAATTGACTTATCAATTACTACTTATAAGTTATAACCAGTCCCTTTATCAATTCGATCGTTTTACAAAACATACAGTACTATGTTCCCATCGTATTAAACAAGTCATAAACAAGTAAGATTGACCAAGTCTCACAATTGACCAAAGAACAATGCCAACTAAGAGACTAGGAAGATTTTCTAAACATTGACCTTGACCCAGAGAAAAGTCAACCTAGAAATGAGGAAGAAAAGTAACTTGTCTTACAAATTCCATTTAAGGTATCATTCGTAAGGCACTAAGTACAACTTAAGGCCTCAGATTAGTCAATGGATGCATGTACTTAATGCCTTAATTAATACCCTAATTGCAATTAATCCTTCTAAATGAATCGATCTATTACATATATATATACTATATTGTTTGTCTAATCGTGTGAACATCATAAATTAGAACCCTTCCAAAGGTATCCTTGTCTAGGTAATTTTTGTTTTTTTTTTTGACATGGTACAAAACATGTTCCAAACTCTTATAGATGAACAATTCTCACATAAAGAATCTATCAGTTCAAATAAATTCCAGGGGATCCGATTAGTTTCACATCGAGGACATGTATGTAACGTTGTGATGGTTATACGTCTTGTTATTTGGTACTGTACGATCGAGGTCTATGGTGATTCGAACTATAGGCTGATGATTTATAAGAGTTATATTCGATATTTGTATGATATTAATTTGTTCAGTTAAAAAGAAATTCTTTCCACTTTTCTCATTTTCTGAGATACTTCCTGGGAAACCAATGGTCGAGGCTGATTGTATTCTTGATCAGCAGCATTACAATTTACTTCATCCTGGAGAGTTGACAATTAAGCAGGAAAATCTTAAAAGGTCGTCTATGTCTATCTGGTTTTTGTGAAAAACAAATAAACTCCTTCAGGTTTAAGTTAGCTATGATATTGCACCTGTATGTATTGGACAATGCTAATTTAAGGACGTTCTAAATTTAACGAAATACAATTATTTTTCTAAACGGCAAAAGTTTCAATTTTTTTGAAACAACACATGTAAAATTTAGGAGTAGTCTTAGTATGCTGAAGAACCCAGGGGTGGTGCAGTGTTAAGGTTCCGGGTTCGATTTCCGGAGGTGGAGATTTATTTTGTGATATAAGGTTGATATTAGTGTGGTGATATAAGGTGGTATTGGGGTCAGTGTAGGTTAGTGTAGGAGTAGAATAGATTTGTCTCTTAAAAAAAAAGTCTTAGTACGTTGAAACCTGAAAGTTATGACCGTAAAAGTCTCTATAAAATCACTCATATGCATAATTGAAGGACCTATAAGCAAACTAAGAAAAAAAATATATTTCTACGTTATAATTAGAAAATTCCATCTTTCTTAAAATTTTGATAAAATTTAAGGGGCGATGTTTTCCTATTAAATAGCGTTGACAAGGAGATTAATAATAGTTTCTCATTTAATTATTCCGTTATAACTCATCCGAGTTATTGGACGGAAGTGGAACGTATTATAACTTAAGATAACTGTGTTCCAAATTAAATGTTGATATTTATAACATTAAATATTATAAAACTTCGACAACGAAGCGCAACTCAGTTGGTAAGACGCTTCACTTCCAACCAATAGGTCGAGAGGTCGAGTCACCCCTTCGCCGTTTCAAAAAAAAAAAATATATTATAAAACTGCACCTCTTGCTGTTTGTGTTGAACACAGATAATCTTAGTAAAACCCCTATTGTTTTTTTAAAGAACTATCATAATAATTTTTGTTCACTTTTCTTGTCCCTCCATAACCATCTGCGGAGTAATTTGATCCCTTTACGGAATTCGACAGACAAATTATACTACAACTAGCTACTCACAGTTTCTCTAATCTTGTCTATATAAACATAGAAATAGTAATTAAGAATCCTCTCAAATTGCAAATATTTAACCTATAATTACCTCAAATTTAAACCTATTTTAAGTAATACCAAAGCAACAAACCCTACCTATTTACTTATTACAAATAGTTTAAAAAGACCACCTATATTGGTCTTTTAAGAAAAGACCACTTAAAGTAGTCAAAAAACCTTAAATTCGCGGGTCAACCCGGGCGGGTCGGGTTGACCCGCGATTTTTTTTTTATTTTTTTTGTATTTATTGTCTATTTTTTAAGACCCATCTTGTCAATACCTATTTAGGCACACAACAATACGTATTTAGACACAGAACAACACATATTTAGGCACACAAAAAGAACTGAAATTCGCGGGTCAACCCGGGCGGGTCGGGTTGACCCGCGAATTTTTTTTTCATTTTTTTGGAATTTATTGTCTATTTTTTAAGGCCCAGCTGGTCAATACATATTTAGGAACACAACAATACGTATTTAGACACAGAACAACACATATTTAGGCACAACACCATTTTCATTTAGTGGTGTCTTGTTAAAGAATTAGTTGTGTTATGTTAAAGAATTAGTGGTGTTTTGTTAAAGAATTAGTGTTGTTATGTTAAAGAATTAGTGGTGTCTTGTTAAAGAATTAGTGGTGTTTTGTTAAAGAATGTTAGAATCAGTGTTGTTATGTTAAAGAATTAGTGGTGTTTTGTTAAAGAATTAGTGGTGTTTTTGTAAAAGAAAGAGTAATGTTATGTTAAAGAATTAGTGGTGACTTGTTAAAAAATTAGTGGTGTTTTGTTAAAGAATTAGTTTTGTTATGTTAAAGAATTAGTGGTGTTTTGTTAAAAAATTAGTGTTGTTTTTGTAAAAGAAAGAGTAATGTTATGTTTAGTGGTGTCATGTTAAAGAATTAGTGGTGTTTTGTTAAAGAATTAGTGTTGTTTTTGTAAAATAAAGAGTAATGTTATGTTAAAAAATTAGTGGTGTTTTGTTAAAGAATTAGTGTTGTTATGTTAAAGAATTAGTGGTGTTTTGTTAAAGAATTAGTGTTG
>JAYMSL010001544.1:0-16843 GCA_036897195.1 Plantago coronopus
TTAAGAAGATCGCAACCGGGCGGATCTTCTCCATCACCAAAATTGAAGGACTTACTTCACCATCAGATTCAAAATGTCAGTTGCATGGCGGTCTCCACTCCGCTTTTGGTTTCCATAGTTCTGGCAAGTTGCAACGTATGTAAATTTCATGTCCGCTATAGCTTCAAGTTGAGTATACATGGATCTTTGACTCTTTTTGTCTTCCTCTGATGGTTCTGAAATAGTTTTATAGCCTTCAAGCATCTCTGTTCAATTTATACAAAAAACAATGAGAGATGAGCAATTTTTCTTAAATAGTCAGAGATAAGGAAATTCCCCTTTGTATTTACTTTTAGAACTAAATTCTATGAACACTCATAGCAAAAGGCACTAATTTCACATTGAAACACATATTTTTCTGCACATGTTCAGATGCTAAGAATATTACACCATACTTCTTGTAACTGTTAACTCAACTTACCATTCTCTGTAGCCATGTCAAGGAAAGCCTGAAGCTTCAAGGCTCTTCTGTAATACATCATCCCTCTCACTGCACAGACAATGCATATTTAATCATACATCTGAAGGGGAAAATAAAGAGAAGAAATGACAGCAAGGGTCACAGTTCACCTGTTCTACTAAGGGTCTGTCCTCTCAATGAAGCCCAATGGCGCAGCTGAAGTATGTTCTCGTCATTTTCAAGAATTTCAGTGCCCTCGCAATTTAGACGCTCCATGAAGTTGCTCCATTCATCTGTGCAAAGCATTTACATAATTTACAAATAGAATAATACTGATATAGCACTAGTGGACTAGGAAAATTCGAAATGCGAGTTGAACGACTAATAAATGCCAGATTTGGCACATTAACAGACCTGGATAAATCTTTTGAAGGTAATATAGGATAGAAACACCATCTTCATTTTCCATTTCAAGGTCAGTCTTGGAGTAGACGGTTTCCTCGCTGTAATAGGGAGTCATGACACTGCCAAGCCAAATTGATATGATTAAATTAAATGCAGTGTTCACTGCTTCTGGAAGTATTATTTTTACTATATAAACCAAATTTCAGTCCCATATGATAACATGCGCCATAAACAAAAGGCATGATACACTGGGAAGGAGAAAGAACTCGACCTGAACGACATCATTTTGCGAACTCTAGGTGCAAGCGGCATATCCATGAATAGTGAGTTTGCAAAAAACGCTATCCTCCGACGTGCTTCAAGGTTTGTTGGAACCTCGATTGCAGATTCTTTGACAGTAAGAAGCATGTAGAGGCGCCGTATCTGCGGGGAAAGAAGAAAAGTAGATAGAATTGCTTACCTTATTCTTCAGCTATTTATCACACACAATTAACAAGAGGCATGTGAAGGGAATGTGTTTGCATATATATATATATACCTGTTCGTCCCACTGTGCTTTGGCTGGTGGAGGGAAGACAATATTGGCAAACAGTTGTTTTCCGGAGTCCTTGCTCCCTTGGCCAAGTTCAGCAAGCTCACTGCATTAGGATGACAACATTACCAAACACATGCAAAACAGATTGGTACATATTCTTAATAATGACAGTACACAGATATTGTACAAACCGGCTCTCATTCACCATCATGTCACGGGTAACTACTTCTAACATATCTTGCAACAATAGGACAACTCGATCTTTCTTGGATGGAACAACATCTTTCTGCAACATATGAAAAAGACTAAAATGATGCACACAGCAAAACAAGAATTTCTTATAATACAATAGACAAAGTAAGTCTTATAACAAGTGACTTACCAATATCTCAACAAGTTCGACAAACTTCTTACAGAGATCAGGCAAAGGCTTCATTCTGAAATTCGCAAGGAATGTACCTTTCGATATACAACTTTCAACTTCTTTTATGATAATTCCAATTATCCTGTTCCAAGCAAGCAAGAGCTAGAACTTGAGCATTTAACAATCATCACATATACCAACGTTTTAAGTGAGATACTCATTCATACTTAACAGTAATAATAAATAATAGTGAGACGAAGAGGCAAATCAGTATTAACAATGTCAACAGATAATCGAAGAAATGTCAGTAAATAATTACACATTCTATTCATCAGTGCTACGCTATTTCAGATAATAAGAAACTCTTAAATCTTAGCAAGATAAATAACAATTTGTAGTCAATGAGGGACAAATAACACTAGAATACAATGTAAAACAGATCAAATCATAAATCACATCAAAATAAACACCAATGCCATTGGAAATGCAGCAAAGTATAGCAGATTGGGCCATAAACTTTTAGTGTCCATACAGTATTCATGGTATATCATAGTAGCATGCAGGGTTAGGAATTGATTTGAAGTACCCTCACATTGATCTGAGAAACTACAAAAAATACAAATCTTATATTTCACGGTGTAGAGATTTATGGCTGCCGTAACCTAATGCCACATATGATGTTAGATTAGAATGACCTTTTTTCCGTTTCTCCATTGACCAGTGCATTCAGAACAAGTTTAAATGACTCGTAGCATTCAATAACAGCACATTTCATATACTCATCAGCAGATATACGCCTCCAAAGGTCAGCGTCTCTTGTCCGAAATTGGGCTGCCATATCCAGAGCAATTGGGATCTGCAAAATCAGAGAGCGAAGCATACTTACAGACAGTTAAGGCAGAACAAGGACAGAAACATACAACTCAAAAACTCTGTTTTACCTTGCTAGCAAGTAAAAATGGGGGCCACTGAATTAATTTCAGACTAGGATCAGAAGAATAGGGAACAAGAAGCAGATCCATCTCCCTGAGGTAATAAATTTGAGGTTTAGTTCCTTGATTTAAGTTTAACAAACATGAAAACCCTTCAAGTAGGATTTAGAATAAAGGGAGAAAAATAGTTATGGGGCTTTTAATTTCCTGTCACTTATGAGGTCTTCTTCACGGAAGCTAGATATCACTTCATTCCACAGTTGAGCAAATTTTGCAGCTTCACTTCTCCTACTCTCAGTGGCCTACAAGATTGAGACGTGGATGAATGAGAATATTCCTTGGAGCAGGAGTAAGACTTATAGCAAGAAAAATTGGTGCAAACCTCTTGAAAGCTCTTTGAAAGAGCAAACCCTTTTTTCTTGGTTCTGTTAGAAGGCACCAAGTAAGTATTGAATGCACCAGGTAAAGACTGAAAACGTGACCTCACCATGCCTAGTGTTCGAATCTGTTGTGAGGCAAGCAAAATTAAGTGAACAGAAAACAAGAGAATAAGTTTGTTGAGATATCATGTACTATAAACATGTCTAAATTATTTTAAACCCTTACAGGTCACAAAGTGGTGACACAGTGAACCTGATGAAATTAAATTATCCGGAAGTTCAAAAGAAATAACAAATTACAAGACAAAATACTAGGCGTAGTACCTCTCCAAGACGATCAAATGCACCAATGAAACCTCCACACAGGGTAGAGAATATAGCATACCAAATCTGGAGGTCCATAAAGTACACCTGCATTATATCATTATGTTTGTGAGTTACGTCATAAAGATGAAACAATAATAGGACTGAAATAAACAGCATTTTGGAGATCATCAAAAGAAAGTGAAAATATCATATTCCGGGGTAGATAATAACTTACAAAGATAACTGGTGCCCATAAGGCAATAACTGCTCCATAGTTGTTCCGGGCTGCACTTACATGTGAGATTTGTTGTGAAATTTTCAATGAGGAACAAAAGGCAAAAAACATAAACTAGGTGAGAGAACTGCATGGCGACCCTTGATATTCAAGAATCATGCCAAGTTCATGGACCAGAATTCAAGCGTTTTCAGACTAGGTTGTAGTTTATCATGTATGATAACCATGAAAATAAGTACTGCAGGCAGGGCACTCAATAGTAATTATATAAACCAGATGCGAGTAGAATACTGCATCGATACATATTTCGAGAAATTTTTCTGTTGAGGAGAGTTTTAGGGAAAGAATTAAAAAATATAGAATTACATACCATCTGGGAAAAACTCATGCCAAGCATATTCAACATGCCGTATGTTCATTATATCCCTGGTGGGCCTTATTAGAGGTTGTATCTGAATGAAACCAGGCAGTAACATAAGGAGAAAGCTATATATAGCATCAAACAGTCTATTGAGTAGCAAAAGGGTGTCAAAATTACCATCATAAAATAGCTGAATGCGAATTTTGAACACAAAAGCAGCACCCAAAATAATGTATACCTAGAGTCAGCAAAGAAGGTAAAGTTAAACAAAAGTTCCACAGATGGAACAGATTATACGAATAGACATCTGCTTCAGACGCACTTGAGGAGGGCAAATTGACTTTCATGCATTCCCCTGCCAACATAGATTCTTGGCTGCAATATTGTTGGAAATATTTATTAGGCCCTATCACGTGATCATGGATATAAATATCATAATAATAATGTTTTCATGTAAGGGAGGAAGGAACCGCTGCAAAGGGATAGCTGTATCAAACAACTTGACAAATCAGCATATTACACCAGATCAAATTTTCTCCATTTCAGTTCTTAACTGTTTATGCCAGTATCAATACCTGATTACTAATAGGTACTAGTAAAAAAAAAAAGAGCAGGAAAGCCACATCTTTACCTGTGACCACCACAGTAGAAACCTAATGATTAGCCAATCAGAGTTCTCGATCCAGCGTCTCATCATAGGAAAAATAAATAAGACTGCCGCCAATAAATTTGGAAGCAGGTATAATGCTACCACCATGAGGTACAATGGAGGCACTCCTCTAATTCTATCAAGGAATGACAGTGAATCTCTGAGCCCCCAAAATGAAAATGAACTATTTTGTTGCATATAGGTCACGACAAGGATGACAGACCAAGCAAGGCTGACAACTATTTTGAGTATTGTCCTCAGAGTGTTAGTGAAACTCCATCTAAGATAGCCCGGGAAGTTCAGAGTAAAGTCCAATATACCTACACAGATATTCCAAAATAATGTATTGATCAATTAAGGATAGACTTGTAGAGCAGAAACTCAAATTACTAACTCCCCTCGTCTCTTACAAGATGCATGGTCTAGTGGTTTTAGTATTACATACTCTGAACAAATCGAAGTAATGCTGCCGTGATAAAAATACTTGACAGGTTGTAGAGAACATTCCTCTGGAAGATCTCCAGTATAGACACATTACTCCATGCGATGATAATCATGATCTGCATTAGACCAGTTCAAAGATTGGTAAAAGAACTTGAGAAAACAGTTGTGGCTACCTGGTATAAAGGAAATGTAAGCATGTACCTGCAGGCCAAGTATGAGAAACGTCCATAGGCGATCAAAACTTCGAAAAATATGCCAAAAGCTCCGAGTTTCAGCAAAGAATGATTTCCCTAACTTTCCAGGATTTTTAGTAGAAACACGTTTTCCCTGGGAAAACAACATAAATGACTAATGAGCAAACTAGAAACGAGACTAAATGGATAATGACAATACACTGATACAACCTCGGCTGTATCTCGCGTTGATTTAAAAAACTCCCCATCATCACGCATTGGCCAACCCAAGGAGAAGCAGTCTGAATACCTACGGTAGTTTGTAATATCACAGTTGAGAAATAATTCATTTAAATAAAGCAATCCTTTAGCTTCGAAGTCTTTACCAAAAGAATTCATTTAAATCATCGTAGTTGCACCAGGTTGTGTGTGGGGCTTTGCCGTTTTTGCATTTCTTGGCTTCCTAAATTCATACACACACCACAATGTTATCTCGGAATTAGAAAATGTAGCTACAACAATGCGCACTGCCTGAGCAAAAGATTACCGTTTCAATAACCCGGTAAACAGGTGTTATTACTTTCCTCAGGAAAGCTTCATCATCCCCACCATAAGAAGGCTTGATGTTTTCTCCAGTAACAACGCTGACATTTCCAGCTATCAGTCCATGGAGTTCAAACGCCATCTATAATATTCAGCCACACAATCCATTACAATAATTTGTAGATATATCGATCCTGATTAGGTTAATATCAAGTTATAACATAAAAATATATGCACGTGATTGTATAATGAGAAATACATCACTCACGTTGTGGAAAATGTAGCTTAGGCACTCGGGCATGAAGCGAACATTAGCTGCTTCTCCCCAAATAAGAAGATAAAGACCCATGTAAAGTATCTTTCTTTGTTGCATTTCCTGCTGTCCTTGGGGGAGCCTACAAACATTAAAAGTGTGTATCAATAGTGAACCAATTTCTCCGCAAGTTAGTAGACAATCCCAATATCAAAATGATATGAAGTGAGACAGCTGATGAGATTTTTGCTCAAAACCAAGTATTTCACCTTAAACTGTGTTTTCTTCCCAAGTACTTGCACCAGTTCTTGTAGTTCTTGAAAAGCTTATTCATGAGGGCATTTACAGCCCTATCATCAAGCTAAGAAAAGTAAAATATAATCAGATTCATAGTAATGAGTAGACAAGAAAGTTATGTCAGGCAACAGACTTATTCAATATTTCAATGTTAGTAGATAATTCAGTTCCTGTAAACAAGTGTGCTGAAAAGATACGTGAATTGCGATTATTAGCATTTTAGGATGACTAAGCATGGATTGAAATTTGCTTCACATGTGGTTTTCAGGCACATAATGCAACTGTACATCAGGTTAGGAACATTTCAATTTGTTTTGAAGGGATTTTGAAATAATCGTCACTTCACTTGAGTGTCTACAATAAAATTTATAAGAAGTAAGCCTATGATACTAGTATTCAGCCATATAGAAAGTAAGACTTAGTATTAGAATTTAGAAATATAAAGCATAAATGAGATATATTTAATGGATATAAAAAATGGGAAAACATACTTGGTTTAGTGGTTCAGGCTTGGGGACAAGCCTTATATGAATATTTGCAAGCAACAACACCAGGTGTTCCCTTTGATTTCTGACATTATCGCTCTGCAGAGATATATTCAATAAACAAAACATCCAAATGAATAGGTGAACTATCACATTCACTAAATCAACAATTTTCAATACATGCCTGAAACCCAAACATGGCTTTGAGCCAATCAAGCAAGTCCAACTCTCCTGCCTTAGGCCGTTGTTGCTCAAACGCAGTAGGCCATGTTAAGCCACGAGTGTTCCGCAAAGCAGAAACAGCAGCTTTCACCTATCATGCCATAGCACAACGTGTAAATATTTCAAACTCAAAGTGAATGTTGTTTGATGTAGTGCTTAGATGGAAAATAACGAATCACCTCTTCTAGCTGCATTATCGACTGTGATGCACCCGCAGAATCCAGAGGAAGAATATTATATGGAGCATAGATTTCCTTCTTTGCTTGGACATCATTTGCCGCAGCCATAATCTGTCAGTACATTCACTATTATCAGTCTCAACAAGAGGATATGGACGAAGCCAGGACCGAAAATGCATATCAAAATCATCCATGACCTATGAGGAAAAAAAATAAAGAAGAAGAAGTCTCACCTCAGGAGCAACTTCCTCAACTTTCTCCGTCTTATTGACAGCACAAAGAACTTCAAACAGTACACCGGCTGTCTGGTAAGCTTTTCCAAGCTGAGCTCTGCCAAAACAAAATTCAAGAACATAGTTTCAACAATTCCAGACACCATAATTTCCATGAAAACAACCAATTTACAAATATTGTGCCAATACCTATCAGCTCGATCGCCCTTGTTAAGGGCCACAACATACTGCTCATAGTACTGCTTGTAATAGCTCTCGATTTCCCTTGCATCGGTCTTCTTGACACGAGCAGCAAGAGTAGAGGCATTGTCCTGATAGCATAAGCAAAAGAAATTAAAAATCTTACACCAAGTTTGATCCTTGAAGATACTATATACATCCCCATCCCCAAATCTTTAGGCAATCAAACATACATTACACTATCTCATTCCTACCTATGTTGTCCATACCAAAATTCATATCCTTGAGCAGTAACTTCAAAACATGCATCAAAATCAAAACTATAATTCATGGATATATCTTCACAGAATCAGAATGCGACTATACTCACCTAATTTACAGACCACATCAAAATTAATTGGTTACAAAAACGAATAGGGAAGAATTTGAATGCAAGAATTACACACCCATGGGAAAGCATCTTTATTTGAAACGGTTATGGAGGTGCCTGCTGGTTTGGGCTTTCTAAAGAATTTGGTGCCAAATGCAGCTTTAGCTAGCTAAACTAACTGTTAGACTGTCCGGTTGACCGGTTGTACCGGTCGAAACGTTTTGGTGTTCATCGATTTTTAGATGAACCGATACAAACTGACTAAACTCCAATTTTTAGGATGGTTGGATGGTATAATATCCGGTTCTGACTTTTAAAACTTATAATACGCTTTTCAGTTTTTCCTTTGAAATTGTTTAAAAAGACGATTTTCCTGTAAGTCAAAATAAACCAAGTAGATGTCTAAGTTGTGAAAATTGAAAACCAATTTGTTTTGCTATTTATTGGAATTTAATTATTAATTGTATTTTATTATTTACTTTCCTAATAGTATGTTCATTTGCCTGAAAATATATGAACATAATTAAATTTAATTAATCTGAACTGACTTGATCTGAACTATACTTATATTAATTATAAATTTCAAGAGCACGTACATAGACCTGAACTGGACTGAACGAACCTTAATTTATATGAACTGAACTGAACTAGACTTAACAAACTTAAATGTAAGTTGAATTGATACATACTAATAATTTTATCAATTGTGTTTCTTCAATACTTCCAAGTACATCATATTCAAAACATATAAGTGCATTCAAAACAAATATAAATATATTGCACGAGATTCATACATCCAAATGATTATGGTATGTAAGAAAACAAATGCTTACCCTTTCCAATCTTTGATGAAGGCTAGTTTTGAACTGTCGTACACCACGCCCACTAGAATTAGGGTCGAGTCTATGTGCCTTCTCAAACGCATAGAAACGGCCTATCGTGAATGAAAAAAGAATAATACATATCAATTCTTAGAAAGTTCACATCCATAATAAATTTAATTGAACTTCAAAAAACGGGTTGTTATCCAAATTAATATATACCATGTGAAGATTATCTGATTACAACAAAAATACCATGTAACATAAAATGGTCTAATGTCGATATAATGGTGTAGTATGCTATACTAACATCCCAGCAATATATAAAGTTGGTGAATATATATGAACATGACATACAAAGATATGCTACACGAGGGCGATCATTTTGTAGCTCGGCGGCAACACGTAGGATCGGAGCAATTGATTGGAGTGAAGAAGGGACAACCTCGTTGTCAAAAACTTCCATAGTAAAGTTGGTGGTTGTGGTGTTACGAGATGCCCTCCGTGTGAGAGCCGGCTGAGAACTCTCATCATGATTTCCAGACCCTTTGGACCCAGTCATCACCAAAATAACTGTTTATCTATATATTAAATATAAAACTATAGTGATTCCTTTACCGTCTCGTTTTTGTCCTACCGCTCTCGCAGCTAATTGCTGACGGCGGCAGGAGTGTTTTTTCCCTACCTCTTCAATCTCAACCTAGAGCGTTGTGCTAAGGGTATTTCCGATCATCAGGCGCCAAAAGAAAAACTGGTATGCTATTTTGTCAATGTAATGCATGGATTTGTGAGTTGTGCTTGATAACCGGATAACGTACGGAGATCACATTAACCATTATGTGATGAATTACATGTCAATCATTCATCTATTTTTATACAATGAAATGTAAGAACTAGACTATCAAGTCAAAGATGTAGATATATAGTATGTGTGCATGAGTGTGGATGATACACAAATAGGACTAATACACCTTATCTTAGTGAAGACTATGAAACTGAATTTTCTAGTATAATGGATACAATCATACAAATACACTCGGTTCAAGAGTCATTTCGGTGTTCATTTTTACTCGACTAGTCTATGGGTTTTATTTAGAAGTAGAAAGTGTATGAGAAATGAATAAAGTAATGATAGACAACGAAGCGCAGCTCAGTTGGTAAGACGCTTCCCCTCCAACCAATAGGTCGGGGGTTCGAGTCATTGCCTCTTAAAAAAAAATGATAGACTGATCGTGAGTTGAACAAAATTGTAAACGTGAGTGTGTTAAATCAGGATCAGATCAGATCATAAGGTATCAACATGCAAGTTATCTCATCAGATCAGATCAGATAAAGTATCAACATACAAATAAGGATTTATCACTTGTTGAGTATCATATTGCAAGTGTAGGTAGTTGAATTACTTTCGGGTGTGCTCTAAACTGTACGTAGATAAAGTAGATAAATATAGTCCACAACATATCTAGATGAGAAATACAAAGTCTTCTTGAAAACGTAATTTTATGAAAAACGGGATGTAAAATCGATGCTAATTTGTGATGTACTCGTCTCATGTATCTTATCATTGCTCATGTAGTTTATCTTGATCATTGTCCTGTTTTTCACGTTTTTCGTAAAATTATATTTATTCACATGAATTAAATAAAATGAAATTGATAATCTATTTACTAGACGGATGTAGGAGTACTATCCGAGTTGGGCTGAATAATGCCTGTGGCCCAATAACAGGAATCAACTGGGCTTCTACAAGTTGGGACGAGACATCGAACAGACCCACAAATTCCCGAACGTCTTTAGTGAAATGACCCAAGTATCCCCGGATTATAGGTTTTTAAAGTGAATTCACACAACTAGGGTTTCAGTTCGTTATCTGCTCCACCTCCTCCTTCACTCTCAGCTGTTGAGCTGTTGTCACTCCTCCATCTCGATTTGCCTCCACAACTCCTACAGAGGTAATCCCCGTTTTCCTGCTCTCTAAATCTCATCCCTGTCCGAGCTTCTGTATGTTTGAACTTCATATCTATTTTGCCGTAGATTTTCGTTCTTCACCTTTTTCTTGGGGATTTTAATTCTATGTGTAGCTGATTGTTAGTGTGTATCAGATCCTTGTGTATTTTTACGACTGTTCGGTGATTGGATGCTGTAGATTATATTCGCTATCTTTCGCTGTATGTGTTTGTGTGCTTCGATTTGCTGGCATTTGGTTTTGGAAATGGATTTTGGATTCTTGTCTTAGTCATTTTTATGCTTACTGTCAGTGGGTGTCTTTATCTTCAAGATTCGAGGGCTTGATTTTTTTCAATTTTTAAATTCTTGATGCCGTCCTGTTCCGTTTCCCCGTATACTAAAGATTGCATTTATGGCTTGGTGGCGTGGTTGAATTAATTTAGCAAGGAGACTTTGAATTGCAAAATCTACTGTTTTGGTTCGTCGTTATGAGCTCAGTATATCTTGAAAATGAAAGGGTTGATTGTTAGTTACTCTAAGCTGCCCAAATGAAATGAAAGACCATCAAAGTGTTTGTATTTTTTCCATGTTATCTGCATATATATTGACATTTGATATAGATGTGGGTATAGGAGCTACTCGGTAACTTCAATTTATGTAGTTTATTCAGAAGCTGTATTGTATTTTTGTTTCTTAAAGAAAATGTGAAGTCTATGGATTTCGAAAAAGTTCCAAGAGGATTATAGAGTTCTGAAATGATAGATTTTTGAGGAATGAAGAGTTCTGAAGTGATCTATTGTTGATATTCTCATCACATTTTGGGTTTGCGTTGAATTTTTTCACTCTTTGTATTCTTGCGGATGTGCACAAGTGTATTTATTGAAACTCTGCTTTCTTTTATTAATGTTCTGGTCTATGTAATTCTGCATTTGTAGATTGGTTTTGTGTAAAACTGTTTGTAAAATGTGGTTTGCCTTGTGTCATAATTGTGATATTTGAAACATGGTCAGTAGGTGACAATTTACCTGTAAAAATGTTTAGAGCTTTTTCTTGACTCCTTGCTCTTAACTTCACAGATGAATGTGGAAAAGCTAAAGAAAATGGCCGGTTCGGTCCGAACCGGTGGAAAGGGTACCATGAGAAGGTTTGTGTTTATATGGATTGCTATTGTAACTGGATGTGTGAAAAAGTTATTTTGGAGATGTGTGAAAGGATACATTTTGTTCCATGATTTGCAATTTGTGTGCTCCTATTAATGGATGTGTTCTGAATATTACAGAAAGAAGAAGGCTGTTCACAAGACAACCACAACCGATGATAAAAGGCTTCAAAGCACTTTGAAAAGAATAGGAGTAAATGCCATACCTGCTATTGAGGAGGTCAATATCTTCAAGGAGGATGTAGTTATCCAGTTCATCAGCCCTAAAGGTATATAGACTGCTTCTCCAGACCTCCGGTTCAACCCAGTGGGCTTTGTTTTGCATTTAGTACTATTCTAAACTATTACTTCTACGTTATTTCAGTTCAAGCATCCATTGCTGCCAACACTTGGGTTGTAAGCGGAACTCCCCAGACCAAGAGTACGTTTTCTATTCTATTTGAAGGCTTATCTTCATAAAAACACTAAAACTAAAAAGTAAAAACAGTAAAACCAAGTGGAGTAGTGAAATCAATCTATTCTTGCTTTTAGCCTCATTTCCTTTCCTTGCACATTCTTATGTCTCGTACCTGGAACTAGATTGCAATTCGTTCATGGATTGAGTTGGACACTTGACTGATTACTCAATGTGTCCTATTTGTTCTATTCTTGGTCCTATGTTTGACATATCATTTAATTTGTTCTGCAGAATTGCAAGATATTCTTCCCCAGATTATTCACCAATTGGGTAAGTATAGTTTTCCCCTGGTCTGGTTATCCTCTAATTAGATGTACGCCAGTATATATGAACTCACTTGACTTCTATTGTAAAAACTATTCTCAGGCCCAGATAACCTTGAGAACTTGAAGAAACTGGCTGAGCAGTTCCAGAGACAGGGAGCTGGCGGAGATGGTGCAGCCGCCGTTACAGGAGCCGCAGATGATGATGACGAGGTTCCTGACCTTGTAGCTGGCGAGACATTTGAAGCTGCTGCTGAGGAAGGTCACACTCCAGCTGCAGCCGCAACATCTTAGGCAGTGGATCTATTTTCAATTTTGTGTCGTTGCCTATATTTCAATGTTCTTGAAATCAGTTGTGGTTACATAATTTGTCTACTTTTGATCCATGACAGAAAGCTGGTATTTGAATGTTTCAATTAGTAACTTGATTTCAGAGTATTCTTTTCATCTGCGAAAGTGTTAATGTGCTAGAGCGATTCGATTTGCCCATATACTCCTATCGAGCTAGTGCCCATACTTTTCCTTCTTTTCTCTGGGATGTGGTGCATAGTGTTCCGTTGTTAGAATAATGCTGACTGCTGTAGTGTTATTGTTGTACATGTACTACCATGTTTGACATCAACAGTTCAACACATGAAACCTTGTATTGTCATGTCTTATTTACCATTTTCAGTAAAGTGATCTTTACAGTAGGTTGAGTTAAGACAGAAGTTGAAAATAATTCGCTTCATAGAATGTATTGTTCGTAAAATTTGTCTCAAATTCATCCTATGTTCTGTCTCACTGTGCATTGATTTAGACATCCTAACGATTGAACCCTACCTGAACTATATAAAATCTTTGTCTATCTTCAAGTGTATTACAGGCTGATGTTAGTTTTCTTGGCTCCAGACCTTCAGATTCGTTTTTCTTGACTCGTATTTCCTGTCAGAACAACTTTTAGCTTTTTTAAATGACTTAGTTGGTCCTCATATTGATCTTTCATCACCCTTTCACTTATGAATTTAGTAACGCAACCTGTTCGTGAATCAAATAGTAGATGGGCACTCAAAATTTACCCGACGAATCAAGTGAAATTTCATTCGTAACGCTAAAATCCAAACATAAGTGAGTTGCAGCTATACTAGGGTGCTGAACTCTACCCAATCTGCTTGTGCATGTATAATCCAAGATATTTATCATGCACAGGCTGTTTTGATGTAGAATAAGTAGAGCTTTTTGTGCATACTAGAGTCCAATATTTGAAGTTTCTCATCAAATTGAACTTGATGATCTCCAATTTTGTGTTTGTGAGTTTGCCAGGCAGGGTAAGAAGTACCAAGTAGTAAGTACTGCTGTACTAATGTATAGTCTAAATCAATGTCTGACCAGGTACATGCATGAATTGAGCATACAACAGGTAGTCAATTTTAACTGCGAACGTTGATTTGAAGCATCGAAGGTGATTTAAACCCGACCCAAAGATTATGAATTGGTTAAGAGGAAAAATGATTACATAGTGAATCTAATTTCATAGGTTCGAATCCCAACTTAAAAATGAATAGGTTCGGAAGAACATGATTTTATAGTTTAAGGGAATGTAAATTCGTAAATGATGTGTCTAGGAAGGAAGAACGATTTGTATGTGTGAGAAATTGTGGACGATAATAAACCATCAACCATACATGTAGGCTTCAATTTATAAAATTTACGAAATAACTATAGACCCGGTCAATATACGAGTATTTTAGCTATAATGCTGTATTACTCCGAGTCCACAGACTCACAGGCCTGGCTGCCGGTGGAGGAACATTCTATTACAGTTAACATTGTCATTTCTTTACAGCTTTTAATCTAAAAAAATGAAGCTGATTACTTCACTAAAGGGCAAGTACTTACTCCCACTAACACAATGGTCCTAAAAAACAAAAAATTTCAATGCCCCAAACATTCTTTTAGGCCCCCATAACTCATAATTCATTCATTCCGGACAAGATATTCTTCTTTTTTAAACTTTTTTAAACGGCAAAATTTTTATTAAACGAAAAAAATCTCTTCTTTTTCATTAAGGACAAAATCATAACAAGTCTAAAAACAACTTGAAGGTGTGAAACTAAGGAAAAATAATGGCATACTTATTTGTATTCTAATTAACCCTCAAATTGACAACTCTCCAAATCCTAATAATTCCAAACCCCGTGACCACTTTATCTATCAATTCTTGATTTCATTCCAATCTAAACCACATGGATTAATTAAGCAAACTAGGTCCAAGATAATACAAATTCATCACAATTTGCACCTATAAAACCCCTACTCAATGCACACTATCATCACTCAACTCTTAAGCCAAACACACATTGCATAAACTACTAAGCTACCAATACACAATGGCTTCAAGAGCTGCACTTTTCATCCTCTTCAACATCCTCTTCTTCACCGCGGTATCCGCAACCAAAAGCGGGTGCCCCCCTCCACCGAAACCGAAGCCCGCGTGCCCCCCACCACCACGCAAGACCGGTGGTGGAGGCGGAAAGACACCGCCTTCCAAGGCCACATGCCCTAAAGACACCCTCAAGCTAGGTGTGTGTGCCAACTTGCTCAATGACTTGGTGAGCATTGTTGTTGGCACACCACCAAAGACCCCATGCTGCTCCCTCATCGGCGGCCTGGCCGACCTCGAGGCGGCCGTCTGCCTGTGCACTGCAATCAAGGCCAATGTGTTGGGTATCAACCTAAATGTGCCAGTGTCACTAAGCTTGCTATTGAACTATTGTGGCAAGAAGGTTCCCTCTGGATTCCAGTGTGCATAATTTATTAATTTTGCCATGTTTAAATGATCATGGTTAAATTAATTACTTCAAAGTGAGTGTTTTGGATTATGTTGTACGTGCGTGAGTTTTTCGATTTTTTTTTTTTTTATATTAAAGTTTGTAATATGTCAATCAACTAATTGACATGCTGATCAATTCGGGGTATTTAATTCCATTAATGAAATTGTTACTTGAATTCGTCTCATTTTACCTCGGCTCCAAGCCTCCAATCCAATTGTATATTTGTATTCATCTTAGTCTCGATTTGATTTAACTAAAAAGAATATATAAACTGAAGTAAGCTAAATTAAACTGAAGTGAATTACTGAGCTGAATTGAAGTGAACTAAAATGAGGTGAAGTATAACTCTGAAACAAGTAATCCCGAACTAAACTAAATTGAATTAAAATATAATTGTGGAGTGTGTAATTCGCTCTTAAGTCACTATATCGATCACTTGTGCTTTTCATTCCCTACTTCTCGCCTCCTCATAACCTAGTACAAAAAGACTCTTTTAGTAGTGAAGTCGGTCCTGAAACTAATCAATTTATATCGGCATGCATCACCGACATTATTTATAAGCATTGTGTGATCTCCTCTGGTTTGGATTAGTACTCGGAGTTAGTGTGAAGATTTCCATTTTCAATTTCATACATACCCTTTATAAGTTCGTTTGTACGTAAAATCATGTTTACGGGTATAAGTTCGTTTGTACGTAAAATCATGTTTATCAATTCGAAGAAAGCATAATAGCTTGTAAAAACGCGAAAGATATTTGTGTAGTTGAATCCATGAGACACCCCCGGCGGCCGTCTATGTCATTTTCCCTTTGTCAACCACCTCACCGCATTGTCTCAATCGGTGTCTCTTTCATAAATATATCCCCAAATTTAATTAAACCAAACCTACAAATACAAAATACAGAACAAATTAAAAGGATAATGCTTCAATTGACATTGTACCAATCAAATCATTACCTATCAATTTTTATACCATTTTTATAATATTCCCAAATCCAAATTCTGTGTAATGTTTTTTTTTGTTATGGATAAGAAAAAAAAAAGCTGCTTTTTAATTAATCTAACGTGTTTTAAATTTGTGTCTGTGAGTTCGTATACCTTCGTCTAGGTGTTTATACATATTTTTCCTACTGTATAGAAAAAATTGTTTTTAATTTCTAAGTCTGTTTCATTCTCTAAAGGAACTCTTTTGAAATATTGGTTCTTTTATGCGGCAAACATTGTAATTAACCGAGAAATGAAGAAAAAATACATTTAGTTAAATATATTAGTGTTTTACTTACGTAATCGATATTCATAAATGTAAGTGTAGCCATTTTCAGGGTTATAGCAACCTGAGTTCAAGGTTGTCACAACCACAGTTGGGGTTACAACAACCGCAGAACTGCTACACTTGGCT
>JAYMSL010001545.1:0-16842 GCA_036897195.1 Plantago coronopus
TTACTTTTACTACATGAATCGAATTTCACTTCTACATCTTGTGAGTCGGGTTTGTAGGATATTTTGTGAGTTTGAAATACTATACTCGAGTACTGGAGGTTTATGTAGTCCCAAAGTATACTTTCCTCTATCTAAGACTCAACTTTTCATTGACTTTAATTATGAACACTTTCTACTAAGAAAGTTAGAAAATTCATATTTGGTAACTATTGTAAAGTTTATAGTACTATTACTTAACATTTTACAATTTTATTATATAATTTTTATTATAAATTTATCAAAGATATTATTTAGAATTAATCGAACTTAAAAATATTGTGATACGTATGTTTTAAGTAATCACGTAATCTAGCCTCGATCATATCCACACCAAGCCGATCGATATCAAGAAACTTAGCAATGTCAAGCTTCTCCTTCATATAGTCGTAGTGGCGTCGGGAGATGCTCGTCTAGCTCCGTCTCAGAGAGTGGTATTGAGTACTCGGACATACTTTAGGGTTCAGCAGAAGTAATAATTTAATTCGGATGGATGGAAGAGCCCTGAAATAAACAAATTGCATATATATAATTCTTTTTCAAGAGTTCAGAGAGGGGCAAAACTTGAAAACTCGTAAATATATTACTTAGACGTAGGTATAATATAGGGAGAGGATGATAGCTGCGTTGATCTGCACTGGCCACTATCCAACTCTAGCTCCGTAGCAATTTTAGAGGTGTAAATGCAGAATACGCCGCCCAATTCCAAATCTTCCCCATAAGCCATTTTGGAGTCGCCCGTAGCAATTTTGGAGGCGTAAATGGATGAATGAGTTTGTCGCCCTAGCAATTTTGGAGGTGTAAATCGATGAATCAAGTTGTCGGATAGATGTGTTACTGCCGAATACTAGAAGAAAGAAAAAAGCATAAAAAAACAAAAATCATCAATTGTTTAGTTAAAAATGAATAACACTTATCAGAACAAAAATGGATGTTACTAAATTTTTTGTATATAAAGCAAACCACGTTTAAACCTCAATATACATCTTTATAAAAACAAAGATGTATGTTACTAAATTGTTTGTTTAAACTAATGTAAAGCAAAACGCGTTTAAAATCTTAACATAGTCTTGAAATAACTACGACAATAAACCATCAAGAAACACAAACTAGGAAAGAAACTTGTAAAAATAATTTTACCTCCTATTCTACGAGAACAATGAAGGTTGTTACTCGCGCGAGTGTATCCAAGTGACTGTTGACGACGATCTTTACCAGTTCTCCGGTTCATCGGAGTGTTCCGTGTTCGTCTGATCAATGAGCAGAAGGATGATTACTGTGTGTAATGTACACTAACTTCACATAAATAGAGCTCTTATTTGTAGATGAAAGGACAACTATGTTACAGTCTTGTAGTGGTTAAAACAAACTCCAAAACCAGTCAATACAGTTGTAAGTTTGATGTAATAAGAAAGGACTAACAGTAACTCATGTGAAATTCATTCAGCGCAATTCATTGAAGTTAGTCCCGGTTATTGGATACTCCCTCCGTCTCATAAATCAGTAATGCACACGTTGGTTTGGCATAATATTTAATAAACTACGTACTCCTTCCGTCCCAATAACAATGCACAATTTTGTTATTTTGAACGTTCCATTAGAAATGTGTAAATATGCCCTCTTCTAAATATTTCCAAATTAAAAAGGATATAATAGGCAATTCATGACAAAAATTAAGTTGCCCACTCTTGCTTATGCCCTGTTCTAAATATGATTTTTTTTGGACATTCCAAGAAAATTTATCTCCACTTTTGTCACGTTCCAAAACTAAAAATTTTTAGCGTGATCGGCCGTCTGTCATGAGATGGGCTCACGCCAAAAACGAAGCCTACTTTAAACCTCAATAATCAATTATATCATCTCAGTAGGTAGATCAAAGCATCAAAATTGAGAAGTTGAGTTTTGAGATATAGTGATTTTTAAGCTTGAATTTGTTGGAAGCTTGAGTTAGAATTTTTCAAGAATGTGATTTTTAGTGTTGGTGTTTGTGTAGCTGAAAGTAGAAGTGTGGTGTTCTAAGGTAGATACCAAAAGTCCGGGCTTAGGGTACGACTTACCTAGGCTATGATTTGGGAGTTGTGGATAGTTGACTCTGATACCAAAAACGTTGAACTCATCTTTTCTAGGCGCGGTTCGGTTCACTATAAATTCAACACTCTTCTCTTTGATTTACAAGTTGGTGGGTGTGTTTTGGCCGTAATGGATTAGTCATCATACCTCATGCACTAAGCGTTGTCTGGCTGTTTCTGGGGCTAATTTTATTGCGCCTCAATCCCCCTCTTGGTCGGGCATCATTTTTGTCGGCGGGTAGCCCTCATTTCTCTTTGGTTCTAGGGTGGTCACTCCTTATGTACATGTATAATTGTACACTTTCTCGTTTGTGATTAATAAATCTTTTTTCGTTTCCAATAATAAAATACTTCAAAGAAATTCAATTCCGTCTGACTCATTCAATACCGTTCAAGTTAATTGGATTGAGTTTAGTTTTTTTTTTTTAGATAAATTGAAGTGAGCCATAAAGCTAATGCGATTATTTCAATTAATTTATTGGTTATAAACTTATTTCAATTATAACAAATTTCAATTATACAAATTAACTGAATTAAATAAATTTGAATTTAAGATGAACTGTGTAAATAATGTAAATGATCATGTGATTTGGTGTTGCTCAAAATATCTGATGTTTCTTTATTTTGGGTTTTGACATTTGTATATCCATTGATTGATCCCAGCTCCTTGGACCGCTTTGTTTAAATGACTGCCCAATGCAACCTGGCAAAATTGAAGCTAGCATTCATGTCACACACGACACCATTAAACTCCAAAATAATACACCATCTGTCACAACACAACACAACACAACACAACACAACAACTCTACCTCTTTGCTTCTAAACCTGCCCAAGAGTCGACAACTTTTCATGTCATCCTTCAAACGGTGATTGCCACTTGTTCCTTCACCATTCTATGCTCCTATGCTCCATCGCATAACAAATACTATCCGTCTCAATCTCATTTTCATACGTGATTGAATACAAAACTTTTGAAAATGTGAAGTAAACTAAGAAATAGAATGGATAAAATTAATTAATATTAAAGAAAGTGAATAAATTATTAAATTTATAATACACCATGACTAAAGAAAGAGATTGTATATAATATACGAAACGGAGAACAAAATACTACGTAATATATTAAGGATAAAAGATGAGATTGTGGGAGACTAAACTCTATCTCGATCTGTTATTTTGTGGTAGTATATCTCATTCTCACCTATATCACCTATCTAGTACATTTTATAAACTATATATATCCCATGTGAAAAGGTAGCATAATCTGCGGTTCAAATGAGATATATATAGTACTGTGTTACTACATTTTACACATGTCCTACAAGAACAAGTAAGAATCAAACGTATAGAACTCGAGGTAGCTTATGAATTTGACTCGAGGCAAAAAAGAAGGCAAAAAAGAAGGCTAGTTAGCTAGGTACCCTTTAATGGATTGATTATCCTCTTCTTTCAATATATAAGTCATTTTCTTGTTTCATCAACAGCAGGGCACTTTTGGATTCTGATCATTAGGTACAAAAGTATGCTAATTTATCTCTATAAGAACTTGATGAATCTAGCTAGATACATGTCTTCCAAGTAACTTGGTTGATTTATTTGTCTTTGTTACTAATCAAGAAATCATCTTAGTTGCTGATGAAGCTGATGAACTGTTGAATCTACAAGACATATGATCTAAAGTTACTGTACTATTAAGTACTGATTGCTGAGCCATATTGCTACCTCAGAAATTGTAGAAGAACTTAGTTAAGTAATCTTTATTTGATGTTGTTTATGTTATGTAGTCATCTTTGATAATTTTAGGACTCAGTTTGGCATCATATTTTTTGTTGTGATTTGTGAAGTATATTCATCTGTTTCTCTGATGAATCTGATATATCAAGCTGATGGTTTGCTGTTGTTTACAAGCACTAAAATTCCTGATCATATTAGTACTAAATTTTGTATGTTTGATGCTATTAGGGATTGATTTTGGTTGCTGAAAAAATGTATCTTGTGGAGAGTAAAGAAGGAGCCATGGCTTGCATGCTGGTTGCACTTCTGTGTTTGGGGACATGGCCGGCAATATTAGGCCATATGGAGAGGCGTGGCCGGCTGCCTCAGCACACGTATCTTGATTATTCTTTTGCGAATTTCGTGACAGCTGTTGCGATAGCATTGACAGTCGGACAGATCGGTGATGGCAAGCCCGGTATGCCAAATTTCATCTCTCAACTTTCGCAGGTGTGTACAGATTTAGTGTTGATGCTTACTCTATGCTGTTGTGGTTTCTTGAAGTATATGAGTAGTCTGGTAACCTTTGCTTGTAAGGATTTAGATTGAATGCGAAATTTGATCATAGATTAAGCTCCTATAGATAGAAGAATCTGCTTTTGCAGATTTGAAGAATCTTCGTTTGAGTCGATTATTGCAAACTGCATTTGCTCTGATACAACTGCACTTGCAAACAATACTCGAGCAGTCTCCATTTTGGTTTAGCTGCATCGTCCCCGATAGGCATCTACTGCAGTAAACAAACACTAGATACGAACATATTTCAGTAGTAAACAAACACTGGAAATAGTGTTGATATTGTGTGCATATTTTGATAACTTCAGGACAATTGGCTGTGTGTTTTAATGGCCATGGCTGGAGGAGTTTTTCTTGGCTTTGGAAATTTGTTAACGCAGTACGCTTTGGCCTTGGTTGGCCTCTCACTGACAGAGGTGATTACTTGCAGCATGGCGGTGGTTTTAGGTAATCTCCGTTCTTCACAGAACAATGATACTAACTTTCGATGACTTATGTTTATAGAAAATGTAGCATTTTCCATCCAGGAATTGGCAGGAGTGACAGAAACCGTTATCATGAATTGCAGGGACGACAATGAACTATTTTCTGGATGATCGTATCAACAGAGCTGAAATCCTGTTTCCTGGAGTCGGATGCTTCCTAATTGCAGTTTGTCTTGGATCGTTTGTCCATAAATCTAATGCAGCTGACAACGAAGCAAAACTTACAAGACTGGCAGACGGTAACAAAGACGGTACAGGGTACAAGTCCTTGACTGTTGATGGTTCACTGCCAGAAAATATGTGGAGCATCTGTTCTGAATTTCAATCTTATATACTCCACAATTTGTTTTCAGGGCAACGGCAGCATCAAATTATAAAGATTCTAACTCGTATAATGGTACATAATCTCTTTAGCCTCTGAGATAAAGCCACCCTTCAAGAATATACATTTATACTAATCTCTAGATTCTTAGGCTAAACCATTAAAATTCTGTAGATTTGCTGCTCGTAGATGGCACCAAGGATCTTGAAGATGGAACTGACGAAGAACCCAAAGCTAAAGCCGGAACAGCTGAATATCTTCTCGAGCTTGAGGACAATAGAGCAATTAAGGTCAGTCTCCCTTAGTTTGTCTAGCACTTCCATAGTTCCATTTGTGAAATATGTGTGTTATGTCATCGTGTCGTATGAACAGGCACTTGGAAAGAGTATCTGGTTGGGACTAAGCATAGCGTTCCTGGCTGGCGTATGTTATTCACTTTTTTCACCAGCATTTAACTTGGCTACGAACGATCAGTGGCATACGTTAAGAAAAGGGGTCCCCCACTTGGTTGTTTACACGGCATTCTTCTACTTCTCGGTTTCTTTCTTTGTGGTTGCTATGGTCTTGAATGTTACGTTTCTTTACCGACCTGTGCTCAAACTACCAAAATCATCAATGACAACGTATCTTAAGGACTGGGATGGAAGAAACTTGGCGATGTTGGCAGGCTTATTGTGCGGATTAGGTAATGGTTTGCAGTTCATGGGAGGCCAAGCTGCTGGTTATGCAGCAGCTGACTGTGTTCAGGTTAGCACCTGTCATGAACATTTTACCTATGTGGCAATTTTCGGTTACTGGATATTGTAATAGTGGTTTGATCACGGCGAGATTTACAGGCACTCCCTCTGGTGAGCACTTTCTGGGGCATACTGTTCTTCGGGGAGTACCGAAGATCTTCTTGGAGGACTTACATTTTGCTTGTGAGCATGTTGTTCATGTTTATAGTAGCTGTAGCTTTGCTTATTGCATCTTCTGGGCAACGCAAGATGTAGGCGTGTGCAAAATCTCTTGTAATGTGTGTCAATATTTGACATTATGCGAGTCTTCAACGTACGAGTGCAATCAAAGTGACCAGTCTTATGGAGACTAAATCAATGCAAGACCAGCAGCAAGCATCAAGAAGAGGTTAGCGAACTTGAGTTCATTCGGTGGCTGCTCGATTTTTGAGCTTCGACCTGCACATTTTCCTGCTGCAGTGCATAAATGGTTTTTCCGTCTTTACTTGAATATGATATCTGTAAGTGTTAATCCTGCAAAAGAGAGCTCTTTCTCTTGAGCTTTCTTAGACTCTACTTTATCTTAGATTTATATAGTCTACGAAAAAGGAGACGCGGTTTTCGGATTCAGAAATGTTTAAAAGAAGACAAATTAAGCCACACATAAATATGTTAGGGCATAATGTACACAAACAGGCACTGTTAGAATTCCACAATGTTGGCTAAAAGAAATCTATAAATAGATAACAACTTCGGCAGCCCTAAGGGAACTATGCAGCTACAGACTCCAATAACTATCGACCGAAAATCTACATTGTGTTCCAGTCTTCCAGACAATCTCAGGGTGCTTGTCCAATTCTCACTATCCACAAACTGGTTGTATTATCAGTGATGAGAATGTTCCTCAACATGCAGTTCCTTCAACGTCGAAATATTGCTCTACTGTCATGACACACCTCTGACTGCAAGAATCCTGCAAGCACATAAAGACTTCTCATTGTCTCTAAAAGCTCGGTAACAACAAACACAGCAAGACATCAACAATATACTGTCACACAGAAATTGACTCACAACTTGAGTAGAAGCTAAAACAGAGACAAAAGAACTCTAATGATCTCTCTTTCCTGTTGATTATGTTCGTTTGGGCAAGCGCAGATGTAACTAGACAAATCTCACAACCCATAAGTTCATGAACATATGAAATTATTACCCCCTTATCTCAAACTTCCAAACGCAGGTACATCGCAAAGACTAATAGTTGGTTAGACTACAGTACACAGTAACAGTGCATCATTGGCTGGCCTCCATGGGAAGAAAAACGCATGAAATGCACACCAAGAGCTAGGTTTGGGGTCGCAGGTAACAGGTTCAAATGATTTCGGAGTGGTACATCGGTATCGGATGTGCAGATCAGTTTGCACTTAAACATAAACAACATAATATAGCTAGTAAATTAAACCATACAGTGTCAATCTTTCCGTCATCTATGCAACAAACTTACAAACACATAAAACTACTAGCTGTGTTTGCAACCAACACTTTATTCCTCCCATTCTCTTTTTTTTTTTTTTTTTGTGGTGATGGCAGATGGTGGTAGCTTACAAGGATGTTAACAAGTACTGTAATAACCAATTATGGGTGCAATGAGTAATCAATCATAAGAATTACAAACAGACTTGAATTTCTAGTAACTTACCATAGGTACTCTTTTTTTGCAGATTCTGTGGGGTCTAATCAACTTCCTATGAATAGGTACCTACTCCATCTTGTTTCACCAAATTTAGAATTTCATGATCATCAAATCCTGCATACCCACAAATAACTTGAGTAATGCAAGAATAATATAATTCCCTATTTTCTCCAGATAAAGTTGCAAATACCTGAACCCAGGACTTCAATATCATCCTTCTCTGGACCCAAGAGCTTAATATGACCTAATGAAGGAGGATCAATAGCTGCCCAGTCGTCATTCAACCCTGGTGATCCTACTTTGTCTGTAACCCAGTCTCCAACAATATCCACATTCTCATATGATATAGGATCAGCATTTTCCTGCTCGTTGCCAAGAACCCTGTAAAGTAATGATTACAAACTACACAACATTACTTCCTTTCTAAAAAATAAAAAGTTACTGAAGTTCAATCTTTGACCCAACGAGGTCATGTTTTGTACTCACATCTGCTTCAATGCCATGTTATACTGAACAAAAACAAGGTCAGTCAGTCTGCGATGCTCCAGGCAATTTTTCCGTTCATGCATGAGCTCAAGAGGGATCTTATTGAACTTATACTGGATCAAGCTGCAACATTGACTGAGAATGCTTACAGCTAAGCGAGTCAAGTTAGGGCATCCTCCACCATATATCGACCACCACTCGGCTACAACAGTCAGATTAATGACAAAGTGAGTTTAATTGCTTAAGGTAACACAATATTAACCCCCAATAGGCACAACCACGTGATTAAAAAAAAAAAACTGCAATAAGTTAAATCATGTTACAGATGCACAATCTCATCAAAAAGGTTCATGATTCACTTGTAAGAAATTTCAATACAGACACATGGATGGATTTAGAATACAAGGAGAACTGTTCAAAATAAGATTATTCTTCCTTTTCTTTTGTAGGTACTAGCCGTAACAGACTTAGTTAGCTTATCAATATCAGTCAGTAAATCAACGAAAACAGAACAAATTGTCATAAAGAAGACAAAATTTACAAGTAAGGTGTCTCTAATCTCTATCAATATTAATCACGAAAGAACAAAAATAGAACAAGCTGTTGAGAAGAAGACTTTTACCAGGACATAAGGTGTCTCTAGCTCGTACAGCCATCTTGCGCCCAAAGTCACCAACGCCACCCTGGTAAGAGGCTGTTTCCTTCATTATTTTGTCTTGAGTCTGAGGATCTGGAACTTTCTCAATGCAATCATATACTAAAGACCTCATGTGATAAAGTACATCTTCTCCAAGACTGTAAAAGAATTTGGGGTTAAAATAGAACCCTGCTGCATGAAGGGGGTGCCACTGAAGCTGTTCCCACCTGTTTTTTATGATTTTCCAATAAACCGAATACTCTTCCTCATCAACTAATTCCTTCTTAATTGTTTCTTTAGCTCGGTAGAGACCTGCGTAAACATATCCCATTGCAGGCATCTTTCCACTACCAACTATCCTGAATAATCGTAAGAGTGGATCTGTAACGCGAGCAATTGTGTCACAAGTGGACCAGAATGAATCGGTAGTAACATATTCTAGGATAGCGATGCCCTCTGGTGTTTTCGAATAAGGGCTTTCCATCCACTCTTCTGATGTAAACATTGACTCCAGATTACTTTTCAAACTTAGGATACGTTTCAGTGTCATGAAATCACTAGATGAACGGGTAATTCTCAGATCAACTAAATCAACCCCAGAAGTGAATCGTCTCATCATGTTTAAAACCATGTTATTTGAGTAGATATATCTAGAGATTGATTTTGCCTGGTCAAATATACTTTTCACAAATGGAAGTTCCCCTATGTCCTTGAGCATCAAATCAATGCAGTGACCAGCACAAGGGGTCCAAAACACAGTTGGGTAAGTATCCATTAGTTTCTTCCCAGCAATAACATACCTTTCTTCACAGCTGGTCACTACTTGCAATACATTCTTAACACCAACCTCTTCCACTGTCTCTTTCATCAATTCGTGAAGAACATCTGCAGAGTCTATTGCACTCGATATATCAACGGATCTCAGAAAGATGGTACCTTGCGGACAATAGACCAAAAAGTTGACAAAACTTTTGCCTTTTACTGAGTTCCACTCATTCACCAAGATCGAGCAACCGGTCTTCGCCCAAGCTTCCTTGTATTGCTCAACATCTTTTCTCACTTCGTCAACTGAATTCTTCAAAATCCAGCTCCTGAGGTCATTATACGACGGGCCAAGAGTTCCTCGGCCTTGAGAAGCAACTGCATCAATCATTGGCTGAAAATAGGCAGAATTCACAGCATCCAGAGGCAATCCAACATCGAAGAAGAACCGCCCTACTGCCATTTGAACCTCACTGTTTGTCATCTTCAAATTTGGGGGTTCGGCAGTAGTCAAAGATGTTCCATTATTTCCATCAGGTCCTCCCCTAAATCTTTTTTTCGGGTTTGTACCACAGGATCCATTGAAGAACCCGTCTTCTCTACCTGAATGATAATTAGAGTCGTGTCCAAGGATTTCATTAACAGGAAGCACGTCCAAATCACTCGTATTATTCAGTACCTCAAACTCACTCTGAATGTAAGCAACTTCAGCCCCACTTGTCCCTGGATCATTACGAATGGGCCTAAATTCCAGTACTTTCTGCCTTTTCAAACTTTTCCGCTTTTCTCCAGATACCTCGCTCAGACATTCTAGCATTTCAGCTCGTACATCATGCTCAACTTTCGTACATGTAACACCATTCCCTTTCTGCCCTGCCAGGTGTTCTTTAATCCTATAAATACCACCACCCTTGAAAACCTTACCGCAATAATTACACTTTAGCCAAACCTTGCCTTCATCATTCTTATACATCTTGCAGTGCTTCCATGCGGGGTCACGCTTTGGTCGGGTCCCAAATGCAGGCTCCATACTCACAGGAGCCACATCAGATTCAACCACACAAATATCCTTACTAACTCCATGTTTCTGCAATTTCCCGCCCGGCATGCTACTAACCCGAGCTCCTTGGCCAGTAGGCGTGCTATTATCATTATCAAAGATTTCATCAAAAGAGAACGACTCAGTCTCACCATTCTGAGCAGCCTTACTGCTGTGAGGAGTTTCAGCACTAGTCCCTGCATTCTCACCACCAGTTATCTCCAAAACCTTCTGGTTTTTCCCCTTCTTCCCCAAAATCTCATTCAAACAATTCAGCATCTCTTGCCTCACATCAGATAAAACCTCCGAACACGTAACACCATTACCCTTCTGTCCTGCCAGGTGCTCTTTAATCCTATATATACCACCACCCTTGAAAACCTTGTCACAATAATTACACTTGATCTGCACCTTTCCCTCCTCACTAATAATCCTCTCGCAGTGCTTCCAAGCGGGATCACGCTTCTGTCGAGTCCCTGACGATACCGGTGTCGGTGTCTCCATAATAGAACCCAATTCTACAAAGCTAGAACTATCTCTAGGTCATACCTATCCAAAACCCGGATGTAAACCGTATTAATCGTGAACAAAACCCATCAATTGACACAATTCTAACCAACATTGATGTAAATAGCCGTAAACAATAACGTATAAAGTAATAATTGAGCTCAATTTTATTGGTAAAAAATAAAGAACTGAATAATAGTAATAAAAACGAAAGATTGGGAGTTTTCACTCACCAGAAGACGAGCTGAGAGCTAGGGTTATGAAATCAATCATAAACTAGCGCCGTTGTCGGAAACCTGAACCTCAATTCGGAATCCCCGCAAAATAATTTACTGATTAGAGAAGAATCCTCACTATAGAGAGAAACGGCAGACTGAATTTTCACGACGAAAATATTTTCAATTTTTTTTCCTTGAAGAAAGAAAATAGGGGGCGGACGGGTCGAGTGACGATAAGTAAATAGGGGGCGGACGGGCCGGGTCCGGTTTTTTTTCCGCATTCAGTATCAGTTGAATTTTAAGACTTACCCCTAAAAGAGGTATTATTGCAACATTAGCCCAAATACATCAAACAACAAGTCCAAAGTCCAAAACCCTCGAAATACATTACCTATTTGTAGTAAACCGTCAATGATTTGACAATAGTCCAACATCTTTCTCTTGGGAATTCGGTTTTCTAAAATTACGTTTTTTACGAAATTTAATTTAGTAAAATTTAAGGATTAATCAACGGGTTTTAAGGCTCTACTGTTTAAACTACCGTATAAATCTACAAATCAACCACGCCACTAAAACACCCATGATCACAAATCAACCACGCCACTAAAACACCCATGATAAAGGAAGAAAAACAAAACGTCAACCGTCCGACCGATTAGCCGGTCCAACCAACCACACTAGTTCAACCCGCTACCGGTTTGATCACGTCGGTCACATCAAGAAGTCGGTCTGACCTGCACAAACGGATTTTTATTAAGTATTATGAAAAATCCACGTTTTTTTATGATGATTTGTGATATTAAATAAATACAACGAATTTGTGTACTTCAAGTTATGGTTACAATGCTTTTATGGCTAATAAAACTTACGACTCTCAGCTGCATCGCAAAGATTTCAGGTTGAGTTTGTGTGAAGATCTTGATTAGCTGTCCGCTTAATCCTTTGTACCTGTTAACATTTCGCTTATATGCGTACATATTAGCTTTAATCTGGCGAGCGATCAGTAAGAGATCTATACACAAGGGTGTTTCCTTCTATTGTGGCTTCAAACGGCCGTGCTTGCATATTTGATGACTAAGTGAGTGTTTGCCATTGCTTTTCAGAAAAAAAATTTAACCTGCTTTTGCTTAAAGCAGTATAAAAGTGTGTTTGATAAAAAGTTGTAGGTGTTTGCTAATTAAGAAAAAAAATCAGCCTGGAGTGCTTTAAGCAATAAAAAGCAAGTCTTGGGCTGCTTCTAAAAAGCAGCGGTTACCTGCTTTTTTTTAGAGAAGCAAAAGCAGAAGTTGTGAAATAAAACACTACAATTCTGCTTTTTTTTTTCAGAAGCAGAAAAGTGATTTTTTTAAGCAATGATAAACACTACCAATATATAGAGGAATTAAGAAAAGGAAAGCCTTTGGGAGTTTTATCTCCTTTTCTAAATGGCAAAAGAGATTTTATAAATTTACATCAATAATTACAATGAGCATAAGACATGAGAGTGAGATCAGAGCTTATGAAATCTTCTTCGTGAACGAATTTATGTTTCCTGAAAAAGAAAAATTAAAATCGACAGAATTAATAAATTACTAATTCAATAGTATGAATATACGACGAACACAATAATTACAAATGGAATATTTATTAACCAAAATATGCAACCCAACAAGGGAGCTTTTCTAATCTACACTGCATTACTTTTTCTTCTCTTTCTTAATCGGTTAATTACATACTTCTATACCAACAAATACACCTGAAACCCACGTTTCGTGTCTTCGTTGAGATTCGTACCATGTACCTCCTCTTTCCAACCTCATCAGCTATTCCGATCAACCATGTTATACCAAAACATTACAAGGATAGATGATCCAAATTACCAAAATGCTAATTCCCCGAAAAGATCTACCTCCACCAAAGTCTTGTGACTTATGAGATTGAACTTATTTATCGTGTCCGCTACTACTAACAATTAGCAATGAGGTTAATTTAATTAGCTGAAATCCTCATCCACACATCTCTTTCCAAAACTGGAAGACCATGTTTGTCGTGAACACGAACTGCACAGTGATTAAATAGGCAAAGTAGGTTGTAAAGCTCGTAAAAGTATATTAGAAAGATATTTAAAGTAACTTTACATATAAGTAAAAAATCAGTAATGTCGATTATTAGATTTATAATCCCCACTAATGATATGCAGTTTGTTTGTATCTACCACTTTATGTTATCTCCAAAAAGAATTACGAAAGCAACATTTGTAATGGGGCTTACTGTTATTGCTATCTGCCGACAAATCCTACATATTATTAATCATAACAATACTCTCTGCCCAATAATTCTCCATCGATGCTTATAAGTTATAACCCCCACAAATTCAATCATAACTTCATAACATATACTATTATACTAATCCCTTTCGAATGATATCGGACACCAAGGGTTCGCTATCTACTCTATTCATGATTTGGTATAGGATCGTGTACTTTAAAATTAAATCCGTCGATAGAGATCGAATCGGATAGTTAGTTATCTATACATGTACTGTTTTAGAGTTCATCTATTCGTATAGTGTATCTATGTTTATACCCATAATTCTTACAATGTGTTAACGATGTAAGCTTTGATTGCAGTCGAACAAAAGGACCGTCGAACTAACTTTGGTCTCTTAGTTGACATTGGCATGGTAGAAGTTTCATTCATCTCTAGTACATTATCTTAACTAGATTATGCATCTTGTATGAACCATCAGTTACTCGAGATCCTACTTTATATTTGAAAATGATTATTGGTATAACTGTATTAAAAAATGGTCATCATATAAAGCTTAACAATAGGTCTCGTCTCTTTGGGTTTCTATAGCCACCAAGGCCTTATGAACTTGGCTCTGATACAATTGTACATTATGTACTATAGATATAGTATCTCCTCAATTGAGACGCTATTGACCACTTTAAAACTGCCAAACATATATTAGTATTTAAATTGCGAACCTATACTCTACAACTCTTGATTACCTATTAGTGTAAGAAGACATGTCAATCAATTGGGGGATGGAGATGGAGTTAGACTTCATATCCATCCTTAATGATCATAAACTCGTAATCTTATTTTTCAAATCCGACATAACATTCCAAATTAATTGGTACGACGACCTATCATTATAAAAGTTGATTGATATATAAGTACACTAGAACAATTTGTTGTGTTGTGCTTTGAAATCTAGCTTAGACGTCCATCATCCTGATAATTACATGACAAATTGACAATACACAAAGCAAAACTTTGAGAAAACAACATTATGAATTTGCACTATCCTAAGGGTGGACCATTTATTTGTGGTTATTTGTGAACAAAATAATGTGGCAGTTTATCTTGCTGCATTTCCTGATTGATCAATTTTGAAATGAAACATGAAGAATCATGGATGATGAGTAATCAATTATCAAGGACATGAAAGTTATCAAGTATTAAACACTGTACTGTGAATCAGTGCCACTAGGAGGAAGTTGAATTAATCAAATCATTAGCAATTTTTGCAATAATTATCCAGAATGGCGATCTTAATAGTAGATTGCAACTTGTAATATGGTGGTTCAGGGTGTACCGTAAGTGCGTAACCAGAGTCAGACCCAGAAATTACGATTTGGAGGCGAACTTTTATTTACATAATTATTTCGAGAGTTTATCCTGAAATGAATTTGACCTTCACAAAACTAGGAGAAGCTGTATTTGGAGTGGCAGCTCATAATTATATATGTGAAATTGCTGTATCCCAGTGGCAGATCATGTGCTTGAAATTTGGGGTAGCTGGCTGCCATGTGATTTGCACGTGTCACGTGCTACATCGACTGGACACTTCGTTATAAACTTAAAACCCTATGGCCAAGCCTAGGCGTATCTCCAATGATATTGGGCAAAGTATGTATGATTTATCTCAAATTTATTCTTTACGTCAAATGCATGTAAGTAAGCATACTGCATGTTAGTGTCCGCGAATCATCAACATGAATCATACACTACGTTTAGAGTTTCAATTCGATTTACGTATAAGTTCGCAACACGTGAACCGGAAGTTACATTTTACAGACTACACTGCAAATGGTACGTACATTTAAAAGATCTTGGACGTAGAATTCTAACATAGCTACAAAAGTTGCAAACAATGCTTCTCTTTAGTCATGAAAGCAACTGAAATGAACTGATTTTGAATTGTCGAAAACGTATCATTTATAATATATGGGTATTGTATATGTGAATAAAAAGAAAGAGAGTAAATCCTACCTAAATAAAATGACAGTATATCTATTTAACAAGTTTCTGACACTATCCAAATTGTAAGCATTGTCATGAAGATATACTAAATTGATGAAATTTCTTAACGTGACATTAATTGATCACTTAATTAATAAGCCCTCCTCAAGCCAAGCAAGCATCAGCTCATGTGGACGTGAGCCAGCAATACTTTGCGTGACAGATTTAACATCACAAAATTCATTCTACACTAAATATCTTCACTACAAGTCGACCCAAAACAGAAAACAGATACTTTGGTGGGGCCAAATCAAAAAATGATACCTCCGTCCCTCAATAAACTTTCCGAAAGGCAAAAGAAAGACTAAAAAAGAAAAGAAGTAGAGTAAAGAGTTTGAACCTGAAATTGTTGGACTTACCTCATCTGGCAGCACAGGAATAACTTCATTTTCAAAAATCAGAACTTTAATTTCTTTAAGATCCACTCTCAACACATTAAGCTGGAGAAGGAGTTACAGTTCCTTGAAACCACTACTCTGAACTTTAAAGATAACTTTACATGTAACTGGAAAAAACCTGAACCTAATTTCATCTCTATAAACACTGATGGTTCTGCTCTAGTCAACTCTGGTATGGCAGGTATTGGTATTATTTTCAGGAATGAGGAAGGTGAATTTCTGCAAGCTATATCTGGTTTTATTGGCATTTCTGACAACGATACCGCTGAACTGTGGGAAATCAAAGAAGGGCAACAATCACCTTGAACTACAAATTACTGACTCTATGTATGCTTTTAAATGTATTTGCAGGAACGTGGAGCCAATTACCTGAAAGCACAAAATGATGGTCGATGAAATAAGACAGCTTCTGGCACAAGTGGAGGTGGTGTTTTGGTTTTTTGTCTATCGAGAAATGAACGATGCTGCGGATAAATTAGCTAAGGAAGGAAGCAACTGTACTTTTGGCAACAGAGGAACTGTTCAATCCCATTTCCAGACGTCCTTAGTTAATCATATTTGATTTCAATGCCCTGAGTGGCTGTCTCAATATGTATCTAACGATCTGAACAAGTCGTATGCTAGGAAAATATCGAACAATAGTCTGATAACGTGTTTACCCGCCACTTATGCTTAATAGAAGTTATTTCATTAAAAAAAAACTGGAATTGTTGGGAGTAGAACATTGATTTCAATGCAAAAAAGAAGGATTTGTCCACATTCGAGAAACTTTTGTAAAAGTACATTAAAAATGGTCTTTTAAAAAGTCCACTTAAAACATCATCTATTTATAATAAAATCCATTGTTTTTAACATAAATATAAATTATTTACAACAAATATCAATTATTTACAAT
>JAYMSL010001546.1:0-16835 GCA_036897195.1 Plantago coronopus
CATGCGCGCCGCGTGACTCTACGACAATCTTTATATATTTGGCAATTCGAGGCGCGTTGGATTGATGCGCGGCAACCCTGCCAAGCTCCCGGCATTGGCGCGCGGAGACTTGTAGCGGGCTGCCATGCGCGGCGCATGGAGGTGTGTGCGGCACGCATGCCTCTGTTTTGCGCATAGATTCTTCTCGTGGCATGGTTTTTTGACCGACTCTTGGTCTGACTCGAGAGGTAAAGCTAGTGAACCACACCTTGGATCTTTATCTTCAATAATTGCTGAATTTACGTCCAAATATGCCCAAAATCCATCGAAAATACGAACTCACCTAAAAACACGACGTTGTACGAAAACATGCAAAAACAATGCAGGACAAGACTAAAGTGGGGACAAACCCGCATTAATGTTAGCGAAGAGACGTTTAGGGTGTACTAAAATGTTGTCATCATTCAGCTAGGAAAGTAATACTTCCTCCGTCGCGTCTGAAGCTTCCCGTCTGCTTTTGTTGACCTTTTTTTTCAATCGAAAATAAATCCTAAATCACGCTGAATAAAAAATATACAAAAAATATATTTAAATAGTATAATTATTGTACTATTTTAATATATTTTTTCTATAGTTTTTCTCAAACGTTTTCTTGGAGTAGTTTGTCACCGAAAAAAGTCAACGGAAACCTAATTGTGAGTTTTGGGTGGGACGGATGAAGTACATTGCATACAATGTCTTATTACAATATCATGAAAATCTCTTCTCTATATATACTACTCCCTCCGTCCCATAAAACTTTACCCACCTTCCATTTCTAGACGTGTCACAAAACTTTACCTATTACTAAATAAGGAAGTTACCCCACTTACTTTTTCATTTTAACTTCATTAATTTAACTTATTTTCTTAAACTGCACACAAACTCTAATGGATAAGGTTTTGTGGGACGGAGGAGTACCTAATAGTTTGTGGGTATAATTTACCAGGATGTATATTATGTTCAATCGGTGGAAAACGTAAGGCAGTTAATTGCCAGGGATACTGATGTATTTTGACATTCAAAATGACCTTGTCACGCAGAAGAATTCATCAAAATATCCAATACTTGCAACTTTGAAAGAAAATATTGTTGTAAACCATCAATCAGATGTTTTTCCATCTTCATCTAAAACACGAATTAAAGTGAATTCGAACAAAATTTTGCCCATTTCAAATGCTGCATCGTAAAGAGAGAACAGAAGAAAAAACAAGACATGAATATGAATGAATAACTATAAAAACTCCGCCATTCAATTCGTCAGTCACTGTTACTCAAATTTGTCAATGAAGCATAAAATTGTGTTTGAATACGCCGCTCAAGAATGAACGAGTCTCAGAAAATAAATGTTCACTATAATCAACAAGCATCTTAACCTATTCGTCTAAATAAAATGACCAAATTGGACAATGTGAAACGGGCTTAATAAAAAGGGGGAGAATGAACATAGAAAGTATCCGTCCTCTCTGTACATCCCCGCGAAAATCCTATGTACTTATAATTATTATACACAGCTAGCAATTCCAGATAAAAGCGCTACCTGAAACTGAGAACTCCATGTGGTCTCTGTCTCATTTGTATAAAATTTAGGTGCTTCAGGCAGGGCATAATTTGACACACAGTACTAATCGAACACCCCAGTTAAACTCCTACTGTTTAGTCAAGCTTTGCGGATGCTGCTGCTGCTGCTTTGTATCTCCTCACTCACACCATCATTTATTGGATATGTACTAATTGTAGATTCTGACAGGCTTCTCAAAAGCATGGCGGTTCTGCAAAATCAAGGTATGAACAAATCACGAAACAATGAAAAACAAGTAGTGCAATTCTGAAGCTGGTAAATGAACTTCCTTCTTCATCATGCACAAGGCGGACAATTGCAAGACATGCCAATTCTACAAGACTAATCTTTAGATCAGATGCAGATGGAGCTATGTATCTAATAACTTCTTAAAATCCGCCGTGTGATGGGCAATAAGGAACTTCACATGACTACTGAAATAGACAAAAGACTCTGTCCGACAGTTTCATGGTTAAACACACCTTAAATATTAGAAATAACCATTACGGCATTACCCCACCCAAGTGTTGACCGCATGATTTCAAACAACTTAAGAATAACCACACCTGACACCACCACCCACCTGAGTGTTGGACCTTCTAATACAAGTTCTTAAAATAGCTTGACATTGGAAGAAACCGAGTATATTCATGAAAGAGAATGATATTTGTCAAGCGTTTTATTATTATTTCATGAACAAGTACGATCATGAGCCAAAATGAACTCACTATTAGCAATATACCTGATTGGCAGCATATGACCGCTTTGGAGCATGGTCAGAGTGTTCTAGTCCAAGGTACTGTTCCCAAGCACCATAAACATCTCTTTTCTGGAATATGGGAAAAATCAGAATTAGGATACATAAATTAACCAGCATAGAGTCAAAATATTGTTCCAGATATCACGCTCAAAAGGAAGATCTCTTTTGTACCTGGAAACGGCTGGATAAAATGTCTGCATCTTGAAGATATTCAGGGCGACCCAAAGACATAAATGCAAACTTCCACTGCACAAGACAAATTTAAGTTGAAATACAATCCTTCAATATCACATATAATAATACTAATGAAGTACACTAAAATGTAATTACAAAGATTACCTTGGTGAACTCCTCATCAGCAATCTCTAGCCTTTTCTGTATCCGCATCTTTACATCAGCCAGAGTCTCACCTTCATGAATGACCAAGAAAAAAGGATCCCCAAAATTTTGAACCTGCTGCAAGGAGGAATAAATTCAATAAATTACTCCTAAATGATCCAAACCCATAAGAGATTGATAGCAGCCAATCAAATTTGAAAATAAAACCAGAAGACTGATTAAGGTTTTGTAATCCCTTAGCCTGAACTTACTGCTTGATTCTGAGAAGTATCTTTCATGAAATGGTACACATGAATTAAGCGATCATTAGGACCAAGATTTTTCTCCTCTTCCGGGATCTGCATAAATAGGAAGAACATAGGTAGTCTATTGAGTGTACTGGTACCATCAGATGGCACATAGAATTGATTGTTGCATAAAATCATACTTGATAGCTAATTGCCTTCTAAAACAGGCTCAAGTGCAAAAGAGAAGGAAAAGAAACTACTACTGTATACCCGCAAGTCCGCAACCAAATCAGAGACAGAAGTAAGTGATCACACAACGAGAGACAAACAAAAGGTGACTGACACACAACAGTCATATTCTATAAGAAACAGGCATCATCTGGGTTATAATTAAGTCCTCGAAATTCATTACTGCTTCCTGAGCCTTATCAAGTTTGAATTTGAGAGATAACTCGTGTAGATTGAGAATGTGAAAGACCATCGAATATCACAAAGGACCTTTATGAAACAAAATACGAACGTCAGTCGAACTAGATACCAAAAATATAAAATTACCTCCTCTGCACGTAACGTCCAGTATTGATCATTTATGTTTTCAATCTTTTCTTGCAGCGGGAAAATCTGCAAGTGGGTCAGAATCAAATGGTATTTGTTCAAGTCCTAATATAATATACAGCAGAATAAAGCATAGCAAGAGAGCATCATCTGAGGCCACAATAAATTTGGTATCTACTGGCAGTCTTTTGCTTTTTCATCCTTACTTCAAGAGAAGAGGGGAGGGGGCAACAGAAAGTAAATCTTTTTGATGCAGTGAGAAATCATTTACATTTTGGAAGTTCGTAAATATGGAAATATTGACCTAGGAATTATCCACATCTGAAAGCTTTAGATACACAACAGCAACACAGAGTCTCCAAAGAAGAAGCGTAATGATTACATCAATAAAGACTTTTTTACCAAAACATCTGATTCAGTGGAAACAGTGTGTAGAAAGGAGGGGAACCCCGAGATACTTCTCAAGGAGCAGTGCCACACACCAGTAAAACAATGAAAATCACTCACCTTATATATCTTGTGATAGAAAACCTCAAGCAATCTCAGTTCTGCATCTGGACGAGACAGTTCAATCTACATGAAACATAACAATGCATGTCTTCAACTTATTATCATTTAAAATGAAAATCCCTAAGGAGGCCAGGACTACGAATAAAGCATAGGCACATAAAAGTTGATCTCTAAAAACTAATGTACTAAATTGAACTTCACCAAGAAGTATACTTATTAATTACTACTTCCTCAGTCCCGCCCGAAACTTCCCATTTGACTTTACAGTCAACCAAATAAGGGAGTATTAATTTTGAGTAAAATATTGGTACTGGGTTTGAAAAGAAGGTATATTTATTGTTAGTGGGTTTGAAAAGTTAGTGGGTGTATTACTTTTGAATATATTTATTGTTGTTAGTGGAATTAGTATGGACAAAAATGGAAATGGAAATCTTTAAATGGGACACCCAAAATGGAAAAATGGGAAGCTTCGGGCGGGACGGAGGAAGTAATAATAATCGCTTTGTTCACTTCACTCGGGTTTCTTTTTCCGATACTTTCATTACAACCATCCAGGAAGGAAATATTCAGACTATTACATCCTAAAGAAGCAAAGCATATAATTTACCTTGGTCTTGAGATCACTAATAACATCTGCAACCGTACTCTGCTTTGGTAGCCGAATGGCATGAATAACAACCTGAAAGGTTATAACAAGACTCAGTGCTGCTAAACGTTATGAGGAAAAACGAGCGCACAAGTCTTCTGAGATTTTTCAAAGAAAATGTAACATGTTCTCTCGTGTAGCACTTACTTCGTCCTTAGTTGCATGATGAAAAGCAACTTTTAAGGTTTTGAGGCCTTGCAGTTCTGGTAAAGGGATATCGAGCACCTCATAATATAGTATATCAGAAATCTACAGCAACCAAGGAAAATGTTTCATCATTGGATACTTAACAAGCAAATATCAAATAATATATTAACTTCTTGCAGCTGCCAGTTACCTGATTATAGTGAACAAGCATGTCTGTCAGACGTTCAGCTCCACGGTATTTAATGGGCTGGGGTTTGGGTTGCTGTGAGTAACAATTATGAGGTGTGAGCCTAATCTTCGATGGATCTTGCAGGTCAAGATGGCGGGCTAGAATTTCAACAACTTCGTCATAGTTATTATGCTTTGACCTGGAATATAGTTTTCATCTAATTAGAGGCAACATAGATAAAAACAAAGAAAAACCAAAATCACAGGGTTTAGTATTATAAATACATACAGCTCGAGGGAGAATTCATCTTCTTTGGGCTTCTCAAGTGCACGAAAGCGAACAACCTGCAAACCGTTAAATAAATTCAAGAGGTTAACAATAAGAAATGTTTGACTTATAAGAGCACGTATAAACCGATTGACCAGAAGTACTGCACGACCACTTCAAGTATTCATCTATTATTATATCCTAATTATAAAGTGATTGAGGTAGTTGTTACTACCAAAAAGTTAGTTATTACACCAGTTGGATAAATTCAATTCTAATTTTGTAATTCAAACATTGAAGAAAAAGGCTACGGAAGGGAGTTAAGCATCAATATTTATCCATTGATGCCTATACAACAGATATTATAGTTGTTGGGAAATTTTATATAATTGTGGTTATGAAAATAGGAATATTCAAGGAGTTAAACAGACCGTTTAAAAGCTCCAGATTTGTATGATAATTTATGGGTATAATATCATATTACATATACTATATAAGTTATATTTTATGAAATTATGCATGCGGGAACAGCGTGTGAGAGTTACTAGTGTCATAAAGAAATAGCGAGAAGTTGTTATCTAGACAACTGCAAGATAGGAAGCATGAATACATAAATGTATCAGAAAAAATACATAGGAAAGTAATCTGTTTCTCTGATATCTTTTTGGGTCCTCAGATAACAAGACTCGTTATATGTGTGACCACTAAATAGGTAAAGGTTCAAAAGCGTCCTGATTTATTGAACAATTTGAATTATAGTTCAACTTGAAAACTGCCTAGAATTTGATTAAACAGAGTACCAAACAAAGGGTTGATTAAACTTAGTTTGATGTTCAAGCCATTCCTAGCCGAAATCTCCATTCCATGATTGCATTTTCTTTCATACGAATGACATATCTATTACTATATTCAAAAAAAACAACCCAGGTAGTTGTTACTACCAAATGTAGTGAGTGGGTGGTTACAGCTTTTTCAAAAAAAAAACAGAGAGAGATACAAAAGATTTTTTAAAAAAAAAACGTGAACTATATAAAAAAAACATCTAAATATAGTATATCCGGGAAATTGATAACTTACAATTGTTTATATATTTCGATTAAGATATTTTTAGATAAAATTATACGGATAAAATATATACATATTGTAAAATTTGAATAATAATGAAAAACTATACACGCCGGAATCCATGTGTTAATCATACTAGTTAGCATGAAACAGAAACATAAAGATGAGTCAATGACTATCACAATTTATTCTGAAATGCGGATTACTAGTCATATACAAGCAAAACACACACACACACAAAGCAAAACGCATCTTTGAATAACAGAACTAGCCGTTTCTTATCGAGCATAAATAACAAAATCATCAGGTCAGGTTAACAAGGATAAACCTGGCGATTGTGGACATAGTCCATAAAGGCAGGGACAGTAGGATAACGACACTCTTCAGTACTCTGGGTAGGTTTTTGGAAGCATATGATATCCCCATCTTCAAGCTGTGATCAGGGAACATGAAGTTGAACATATGATGTGATGCAAAGACAAGCAAGCAAGTAAATGAAGACAGTATGAAGTGTACCATACCTGACAGCCACGGAAAGTTTGTTTCTTGTCAATGGGTTCACACATGACAGTAGGTTGAAATTTAATCTCCTACATTTACACAGACAAATTAAGAAAACAACACAAGATCATTACAATGACATGAAGCCTACAAAGATGGGAAAAAAGGGACTGACCTCAAAAAGGACAATCTCTTCATCCGGAGCAAAGCCTGCCATTTCATTGAGCTTTGCCAGTATTTCCATCGGCTTTCCAGTGGCCTTCACAAAGAGACGTCCGACATACCTGATCACAAATGGAAGTATATCACCAATGCAGTTTTAAGGGCACAAATATTGACATGACGAAGACCGGGACATGGGTTGATTTTAATTCACCACTGTGAACCCAATCTTCCAGAGAAAGCTATTGTGGGAATCTTGTTAATAGCTAACTCCTCATTGAGGTATAACTAAAGAGATAATAAAATTTCTGTAAAAGGCCTGACTAACAACCAACGATAATCTTTTGCATACACATTTTTTAAAATTATAGTTGTGGAGCCATGCTTGAGATTATACAAACTAAATATATCAAGAGCTATTATGCAGAGAGCTTATTAATACATACAACTCCTCGTTGAGGTCTAGCTAAAGAGTCAATAAAATATCATATAAAAGTCCAGAGTCCCAACAATAGCTTGTTTTACATTTTTATAGTCTTTTCAATTCTTTTTGCAGATATCAATGATTCAAATTATACAAAGAGACACCAAGTCATAGCTCATACCGTAGGTTCTCTTTGACCGGGTCGTAAAGCTTAAACAGCAAAAGTATATCCTCCTTCGTTTTGTCGAGTGGGGGAACAGGCTGCAAGTTCTACACAGAAACAAAACATTGAGGTATGTCACATTGATTCACAGCCAAAGAAAAGGAGGAAAAGAGAGGGTTGGTAATTACCGGGCCAACTACTTCCAAAAACAATTTGAGCTCAGCATGATTTGACTTGTTAGATACTTCTCTTAATTGACTAACCTGGAAAATGTAACCAAGAGTTACACCATGCAATAAAAAATTCAGTGACTGGAAGACAGCATAATAAACAATTGTAGCAATCACCCAACCAGAAGAAACAGAACGGAACTTGCTGAAAATTAACAGAGTATCAAGCCAATATTTCTGAAACAAGGAGATTGTCATATAAGTCCCTAACAACTCAGACTAGAGACAGCAGCAAGGGCAGAAACCAAAGCTATATCTTAGCTTGGTTCAGCACACATGAAGAACCAAGTCAGAAGACTTGTTTCACCCTAACACTCAAGCATAGACGTGGTATTGGATTTGATAAGTCAAAAACAATAGTCCACCTAACAATCTCCCCTGTTGCTGTCAACATCAAATTATACTTTAATGGCACTCTTACACGAAAAACTGATATATTTCTTCATCATCTTTTCACATTAAAGAACTATAAAAAGAACAATTAACTTTTCTTGAACCAACAACAAAAACATTCAGTCCTAAATCAAATCTCAACTCAAACCACGCCGTCCGTCCTTAATAAATAAACCCTGTTCTACACCACTAAATTTATATCTAACTTAACCAAACAACACCATATGACTATTTGAGGTGAACAAGAGGAAAGGAAGGAGCAAGCCACAGATGTTGCACATGACAAATTACTGCCAACAAAGTACGCAAGTTTCATTTTCTTGGCCAAATACAACTGCAATACTAATCGCACTAAAGTATATGAAGACTCACATTAACCCTTATCGGTGTTATCGAAGGCGAAAATTACTTTGATTTTAATTTTTGAAACTGAGATGGTTTTCTAAGTTTTTTAATGGGTACAGATGAGATGTTTTCCAAATTAAAATGTCCTATCCGATGGTCAAGGCAGAATCATCATGATCCTGTCTTAATTTTTTACTTTTTTTTCTAATATATGCGCACAATGCTCCACTGATAGAATCAGCCACACCATTACTGGGTATAATAAGAATTAAAAATCACAAAGCGATGGCATCAGACACGATATGCAAGAGCAAATTATTAAAGTGAACTATGAGTTTCAACGTGATGACTGATCTTCTAACCAAAATAGTTAAAGAGGAAGATTTTTTTTATTATTTAGATAATTGAGATGATGCAACTTCATATAGGAAGTAAAGAAGTAGGAAAGCAATATGCAAGTAAATTAATCAGCAACTACGTACAGACTGAGCTTCTTCCTGAGGTGACAGAGGCCTATTTGGACGATAAGTATGATTTTGACGCTTTGCCCATAACCAGAAACGTTGAAATTGCACTGGTATCCCAAACTCCTTGGCTACTTCTTCCTGGAAACAATTTAAAAGCATAAGGTTCACAACCATAAGGAACAACAACATCTTTCAGGCATTGAAATAACATCTCAACCTCCTAAAGCTACAACCGATAACGTGCAAGCAACAGGCAAGCTCAGATTTCTTGAATCTGACTAGTTCATGCAAGAAGTGCTCAGAAACGACTAGTCAACTACCTCACAACAAAGGGATACATACAATTATTGCGCTATGCAGTATTGCACTCTCTAATTAAAAAGTTACAGCATATCAACAGTTTCCCACTTACACATCAGTCATCACGAGGTTTGTAAAGAAAAATGCTTCACATTATGGTGTAATGATGCACTTGGTTGAAAGTGGGAAGGTTAAATCCCTCTGCCATTATTTGTGAATTGATATTTGCATAGAATCAGAAATTGCAATCTTCTAAAATTTGCAGACTTGTTTCTGCAAACACTTTTAACCTGTCGGGTTATTCACAAACTGATGTTGAAATTATCATCTCACTTTATATGCCAGAGTATCATTGACGTGTATATGAATTTCAGGTAGCACAAAACTGCTGGGCACAATATCCAGAAATGAACTCCAGTCAAACTATAAACTGTACTTCCTCCGTCCCGCCCAAAACTTCCCATTTGACTTTACAGTCAACTAAATAAGGAAATTAATAGAGTTTGAAAAGTAGATATACTTAAAGGTAGTGGGTTTGAAAAGTTAGTGGGTTATTATTTTTTAATATATTTATAGTTGTTAGTGGAAGTAGTATGGACAAAAATGGAAATGGGAAGCTTCAAATGGGACACCTATAATAGAAAAATGAGAAGCTTCGGGCGGGACGGAGGAAGTATTATCAAATAACAGATGCGGTCCATAAAACAAAGACAGAAAGATACCTTGAAGGTGCTAAAAGGCAGGTCTTTCTGAATACGAAAGCTGCGAACTTTCTCGTGATCCACAAGATCGAAGTATATATCCCGTCCAATCTGCTCAGCCAGATCCTCATCACGTGCAACCTGTAAACACAGATGACTTAGACTACATTCATACACCTTCTACAACAGTTGGCAATTGCATAACCTCAAATGCTGAACCTTGATGATGGTGTAGAGGTGTGCCTCTGCCTTTTCTTTTCTCTTTTGTTCCTTTTCTTCTTGTTCTTTCTTCAATCGTATCTGAATATATTAGTAACAGAATTAGTATACACTAGTCGAGAACAAATACTATCAGTACTCGGCCGTAAACCTTACCCTTAGATGTTCAGCTATATCCTTTTCATCCACATTGCAAACAATTTTTTCCTTGTCATTTTCACGTACATAAACAAGCATATACGCATTTGAATATTTTGTAAATTTGAATGGGGAGTTGTTGAATCCAGGATTTGTCTGTGGTAGCTGTAGATTAAACATTGAAACAGTAAGCGAACATTAGTAATAACACACTGCAATCTGAGCAAAACGTATTCATGTGCAGGTTAGAATAGATAGACTAAAAAATCAACCTCTTCTTCACCACCATATTGCTCTTCCAATGCCCTTTTCAAGTCTTCTTTGGTTACGCGTTCATCGTCAAACTTGAACCTAGAGAGAATGCAACATAATGTTATATACAAGCAGAATATGCAGCAATTCAGGTTATGACTGCATGAGGATGAATATTTCACTATTCAAAAAGCTGAAGCAGATAGATTACTTTTACACAACTAAATCCAAAATGTGCCAGTTTGAGAACACTGTGAAAGAAGATGCTTATAAAAGTGTTCCTGCAAACCTCTATGAGTGAGAACATAATAAATTGCCACCAACAACATAACTAAGGTGAAGAGCTAAAAGAGTTCCAAGTAGATTGCCCCAAAAACCTTACAGGGAAACTGGTATAGTAAGTTCTAGAGATAAGACAGCATTGTAATTTCTAGGAAGTCTATATACAAAACATAAATATAGGGATCATAAAAATAAGAAGGTTATATAATTAAAGCATACCACTGATCAGAAAGAGTGGGCCTGATATATGCATAATAATGTCCACCATGTACTCCACCACTATGTACCAACACGCTGTAAAAAAGACACAAATTATCAGAGTATATTAGTGTTAATATTAAGGACCTCTCTCAAGTTGGAAAGTTTTGCTACAAACATATACAATCTATAAGCAAAAAGAGTAGAATGACAAGACAAGGGAATGAAATATGTGAATGTACTGTCAGGATACATTTGAGGAACATAAAAGCACCACATCTACCACACCTTTTCAATAACTACAAACAAAAACCATACAGAGGACAGTGTACACATATGCATTTCAATCTAATTCCACAACCGTATACAGGTTCCAGTGATAGATAACTTATGCTACTTAAGCAAGTTGACAATATAAAACTGCTATGGTTAACTACCTGTGGAGGGTATATAGATTTCGAACACTCCTGTCTGCATCCGGAGATAGGTACTTGCCATTCTCCCTATCCAGATCAAGTTGCAAAGGGAACTCATATCGATCATTTATCTGTTGATCAATAAAAAATGTAATCAAATTATTTGATGTTCACATCCTTATCTGTCTATGAAATAAAACCAAGTTTTAAAAGGTTCCCAGGGAAAAAAATTGTGAAATAGATATAGTACAACATCAAATGATCTACAAACAACACCGGATTTCTAATCACCTCCGCGTACTACATGTGTGTGTGTGTGCACGTACGCATGCATATCACTGTATTGTTTGTACATAACTGCAATTCTTAAATGTGTGTCCTTTAGGCCAGATCAACTGAAATCAGGTTTCAGTGATTTCATTGCAACAGAATTCCAAAGGAGAGAGAGCATCCAGACAGTAGATCCCAACTAAAACTCCTATCGTAATAATAATAACCTCGAAAATTCGTAAATGCACTCAACCAAATAACATGAATCAAATTCCAACAATAATACATGCAGATATAAGCCACAGCATGTAACTGATAGTTCTAAGTATATATTAAGAAGAAAAAGAAAGAAAAAAAGAATGCTGAATTCAAATCTCTTAATTACTCACCTTAACCATTGTATCACGAACAAAATCATATTCGAATCTTTTCAGTTGAAGCTGGAGAACGGGAGGGAAATCAATGAAGAGTACCCCTTTCCTAGCATCCTGAAAAGAATGCAATCAGACATCAACATATGGCATCAGGATCAAACTAATGGCAATAATTTAAATAACATCAACAGGAAACTTATATTTCCAAAGTCAACAAATTTCCACTTGATTATACTTCAATTAAACTAAGAGCTTGCAGATGCACAAACGAGCATTTGGCAAAAATGGCTTTTAGAAGCTTTACTCTCATCATTATCCCTTTTCCTCTTACTCTTATGTTTTGGTGCCCAGAGATCATTATCCCTTTTCCTCTTACTCTTATGTTTTGGTGCCCAAAGATCTGTGTAGCTGATTAATTATCTCATGTTCAAGAACTGCCTACAATTACATGTCATATGTGCATATAGCAAACAAAGAAAAGAAACCGAACGAAATCACACCTGCAAACCATATTGTTCAGCGTGATACTTGTTATCTCCCTCAAGTCGCTCAACTTCCACATATTTGTCAAAAGATGCATAAACATCCTTACATCCTTTGACATCAAGCTGCAAATCTGAGAGAAAAATATATATCAACAAGAACTCTATGACAATTTTACAAGTTAATCAACTTGGGTTAGAGGGTAACCATAGAAAGATTCTTTTCTTGTTGACTTGTAATCCACATTGATACACTCAATGTAATTCATATGATGTCCTTCAAATAACTGCTGTATTGTTCCCTCCACTACAGTTCCCTGTAATAACAATTATCAAAGAGTTAAACATTTATTATTCTGGAAGGCAGGTCAAGATAACAATTTCTCATATTTCTCCATTAGTTGATGAAATACATACAGGCGCAATGCTTTATGATGTACAAATAAATAAATAAGCTAGAAAAGCACAATATTCAATACGCACTTTCATTTTGTCTTCGAGCTTTTCACACAGGACCCGGTTTAATTCTTGAACATCATGCTGCATGAAAGAATCATATGTATCCCACCCAAAAGATTTGGTCAACTCCTTTGTTGCTACACTTGTATCATTGTACTGCAACTTATAAAACAAGCTCTGCAAAGCTAGAGGAATGCTTCCTGAAGGATTATCATTCTCTGTGGTTGGCATGTGGTAAACAGCCTGTGAACAGAATTCCAGATTAAGCACTTCTTATTGGAAGAAGTTAATGCAGAAAAGTGCCAAGGACAATACAAACCTTTCTGAAATAAGGAATGTGGTAAAGTGTTTGGAGTAGAGAATTCATGTAACATGTAGCACCCTGATTCTTGAGACCCACATAACCAGTGGCTTTTTTTGAGTCATGTGTCCAGTAATCAGCACCTTTACGGACAGCAACATCAGCCTCAATTATACATTTATCATGCAAGAGAAAACCTCTACCAGGGTCATAAAGGTCACTAAGGGGCATGAACGAAGTAAATCCCCAATCACTTTCCCTGGAATGGAACTGGTGACTTGTGTCTGCAAAGCATAAAACCGATCAACAAAGGTAGTATAAATTATGGTAACTCATCTAGAAGAAGTGCAAAGTAGCAAGCAACAGAAAAGAAGAAAAAAAATACATGGAAAAAGAATCAATGAATAAATAGAAAGAATCGTAGTGAATGGACATTCCCACGCATTAATAATCAAGTTGGATTAGTTCATGGAACAACTGATTTGAATAGTGACAGATAAGCACAATAAAGTAGTTTCAGTAATTTACGAAGAGGCCAGTGAGGAGGGTGACTTCCATATATGGAGCATAATATTGTGTTCTTCCCTTAACCTCTAGGCTGTACGTGGTATTATGGGAACTATTTAATCAAGGAGCCAAAGCTTTCAACAGTAACCTCCTCCAAACTTCCTAGAGCTATGCATGCCTCATTCAAAAATATTTACACCTGCTCAGCAAGCTGGATGATTTAGCTAAACCTTTTATACCCCATATCACCTTTGAGAATGTTCTTGCAGCTGGTGTTGAATACAGAATAATCAATATTTAGGCCTAGTAGCAATCTTGCTACTTCTTAACTATCCAAACAAATCCTAAGTAAGCCACTAGAGAAGTGATCCAAACAATGTCCCTGTTTTACTCACTTTTAAGTGGGCACAGTGCACACTCCATCTTATATAATCTCTAACATACACGTTCACCAGCTTAACTAGAAGGTTGTTAAAATTGAAAATTGTATTTTGTACTGATTTTATTGGTGTGGCCAAATTAGTTATCTGGTACTAAAGCAAAAGATAGAAACAGACTAACTTCACAAAATTAGGCATGAATTTACATCTACCAAGCACCTGCATTGTTTTTCTTATGACTATTTCAAATTCACACACAACTCAGGCATTGATTGATAATCTTCGGGTCATTTAATGCCCGACGCGAAACTCCAACCATTAAAGTCAGCATGCGGGTAAAGATCATCTATTTGCGGCTTCCAAAACAACTTTCATCCACAATATTCTAATGTCCAAACTCTATAGTGCAATGAAACAAATCTAACCCCCCACTCCTCAACTGAACACCAAAACTAAGTAACCGCCAAAAAATAATCAAAACCAATTAAAATGTTCATCATTGTATAGTAAATGTATTAACACAAGTTGTACCGAGAAGAACTATTCTAAACACATTGAATTAATAGTCCATTTCAAGAGAGCCCTATCAATATTCAACGGCAGATTTTATAGCTCACATTGTCATGTGGCAACAATCGTAAAAGCATGAATAGCCAAATGAGTGATGTACCATAGACAGCGAGAGAAACTTATAATGACACAATTTACAGAGTATAATACATAGTATACTGCAGAAAAAAAAGTTACCTTTCCTCACAGTGAGGTCCCTATGCACTTGATTCACCACAACTAAACTAAACTGAGCAGCTCTACTCCAGCCATAAGGCAATGTTGTAGAGTCTGCAACGTCCAAGTACATTGACAAATGGTCAACATTGTTCCCTTTTGGAAATATTAGCACACGCCTGTCCAACACGAAGTAGTATGCGTCAGCTCCATGCAGAATGTGCGTGAATTGGCAATAAATGATTAGCTGGGAACATTCTCGTGCCCGAATAAAACAAGAACAATATAGAAGTAATTACCATTTGTATCCTCCCACTGTGAAAACTTCGGAATAAAGTTTCTTCACATTTAGCCTCGAAAAATTATCAATGGTCCAAGAAAACCGGCCCGAGGGTGACTCATCAGCTGCTTGTGCATCCCCTGTACTGGGAACTACTACAGGTCCAAATCACAAAAAAAAAGGTCAACACTTGCAAATACCCAAAAACCTAATCAAGCAACTCCATAAACCCAACACACTCAAAAGAGCTCATAACACTTAACAATCAATAAACACATACACATAAATAACATTCTGACTGATCAAATCAACTACCTTCCATGGGTTGAGGTCCTTCAGGCACCGAATTGGCATGAGGCACAAGCATTTCTTCGTCCTCCGCCTGCTACCAAAAATCCAAAAACAAAACACAGAATCAGAAAACGCAGGCAGACCTACCAACAACACTATTCCCCAATCACCAAACCCTAAAAGAGCCACTATCACTCGAAATCAACGCCGCTTGTCAAACTGAATCACCGAAATCAGAAAGAAAGAAAAAGCCAATCGCTGAGCTCATAAACGAATCGACACAAACTCTTGAAATCAAGCAACGGAAGAACAAAACACGCCAGAAAACAACCCAATCGCCATCAACAGACACGCATCAGACAATCCACAGAACACAGACGGGACAGGCAATCAACAGAGCTAACAGCGTATAGATGTGAGAGGAATACGTACGTCAACTGGTGGAGGAGTAGTCTGGAGAGTCATGGCTGGAAAATTGGCGCCCGTGCGATCGACGAATCGAAGAGGGATGGAGAAATAGTATTTGTTTTGACAGTGTACAGAAGACACAGGCGATTACAAATTTATCGGTGTTTTTTCTCTTATATATTTCTTGTGTTGTGTGTAAATATTCAGGACAGTAACAAAGACGATATACAGACAAGGTAAACAGGGAAGGAGGTGTAATTTATATACTGCTGCTAGTGGTAATTTTTGGGTAAAAGTGATAAAGTAAAAGTTTCCAAAGTGCTGGATGGTAGTTCAATGGGCTTTTGCTTTTGATACAATCCGTCCCGTCAAAATCTTCTCATTCTAAATTACTATTAAATTATATTTAAGAAACAAATATATTAAAATATTATAAATATTGGACTATTTTAATATAATTTTTCTTTTAAAAAATTCACAATATAATTTAAACGTATTTGTGATCGAAAAACGGTCAACAAAAATAAATAAGAAACATTTGACTGGACGTACGTAGTACTACCTAGCACAACATACAAGCCCACTATCATATGTTTAAGTACATAACGTATGTTTATATTCTATTATTGTGTGTTTAGTTTGTATTGTGTAAGCCATATAATCACGTGTGTTACCGTATTATATTCTATTATAGCTAAAGTTCTGTTTTTCCAATTTAAATTCAATTTCGTTCAATTCAGATCAATTAATATTTGGTTATTTAAATTTGTACTCAGTTTAATTCAATTCAATGCAGATCAGTTTAATTCATAACTTTTCAAATGAAAATAACAAAGCCTAGACATGTAATTGTTATCTAGTATCCCATAGATAAAGTCTTTCACAAAAGCTCATCATTTTCA